>OY288110.1:87841334-88032946 GCA_958431115.1 Syrphus vitripennis
ATTTTTTTTTTTTTTTTTTAATTAAGCGCGCACTTAAGGGGATATGACTACCCTTAAAATGTTTTAACACAGTACGAGCGTTTAAGGAAATGGGATAGGAGTTAAAAGGAGATACCGATGCACATTGGTTTTAAATGTCTGAGCATCGAAATGGGTAGGAAAAATCGAGCCGGGTAAAGCATTCCACATTCGAGTGGTGCGGCTAAAGAAAGATTCTCTGTACTTAACAGTGCGTCCGAAGTTGGGCTCAAGGGTGAACTGATGGGCATTCCTTGCGGTGCGAGTATTACGGTGGAATTGTTTAAGGGGAGGAATGCAACTGGCTATTTCACTAGAACAATGCTTATGGAAGAAGCGGTAAAAGAGTGAAAGACAAGAAACGTTACGACGATGTTCCAAGGAAGGGAACGTTTCTGTTATGCTTCTTTCACCTATCATTTTCATCGCTCTATTTTGTATTCTGTCCAAAAGATTTAGATGTGTAATTGGAGCACCCGCCCAGATATGCGAGTTGTACTCAAGCTTTGGGCGAATGAAGGCTTTATATATAATAGCCAGATCAGAAGGGGAGAAATATTTCTTACATCGACGAAGGAACCCTAAACACTTAGCAGCGTTTTTGGCGACATCGAATATGTGATCATTCCACAAAAGATGGTCTGTGATGCACATACCGAGAACTGAAAGGTGTTCAGTTTCCTCAGATAAATTTTTACTGTGATCAAAGTTCAAAGAAAATTGAAAAGATAGGGATACAAAATTATCAAAAAAAACATAACCAAATAAAAAAAAAAATAGAATCATCCCCTCCAATTTCAAAAACTTATCTAGACTGTGTAACAATTATAGAGGTAAGTTTTACTCACAAAGCCTCAAAAGAATTGATTTCCTTGTTCCTTCAAAGCTGAATGTATTCACCTAATTACCGAAACAATTTCATGCAAATTTTTTTGAAATTACCTTCAAACTGTAATAAAAAAAAATTATCTTTTCTATTCTATTTTCTATGCTCATAGTTTTTTCAGTGCAGGAAATTTCAAAAATATTGAATTTGATTTTCATCTTTATAAAATTCAATAGCGAAAATCTGAAATTCAAAGGGCCAGTTGTGCCATTTTGGTTTAGACTTGGCTCAGGAATTAAATTCAATGATTCGTCGGATTAGGAACACTGGTGCAAGCAAACTAGAGCTAGACCTCAACTAACCTACCGAATTCGGGAAATAAAAAGATCTGAAGCATAATTTAAATATTTATGCAACTAGACCTAAGAGGTTATTAGAATTTTGAGTGCTCAGTGAATCCAGCGACGCTGTTTACGAGAATCTGGTAAAAAAATCGTCGTTCATTATAAATATTTCCCTTTCATGAGCTTATGAGTTCGATCAAAGGTTGGACATGCTTCTTTAAAAATATTTTGAAATAAGGTAGACACACAATACTTGAGTTTGTGTTTTTTTTTTATTTTCCAGAGGATTTTAATTCATTCATAATTCTCTAGCCCCCACTTTTAATAATTTTTTAATTATTAGGAGCCATTTCCTTTGAATAATAAATCAGAAAATTTAATAAAATTCGATTTCAGGAGAAATTTTTAGTACTGAACTTATAGTAAAAATTATTTCTGTACACTTATACTTATATATTACATTATATAAAATATACTATAAGAACTTTATTTATTTATTTACAAAATAAAATATTTTACATGCTTATTAAAGAAAATGACTTAGATTTTTGAAAAAAAAGTAATACTTGAATTTATGTTTTTGTTTTATTTGGGATATAAATGAGGTTTGTGAAAAGCGTTTTAAAAAATTATTGAAATTCGGTATTAGAGAATTAGAAATTAAAGGACTAAACTTCAAGTTCAGGAGGAATTCTTTGTCCGCACCTTATAGTAAAAATCATTTCTGTATACTTAAACTTATTTATTACATTATATGCATACATTTTATTAAAAACGTTATTGATTTATTTACAAAATAAAATATTTTAAATAACTTATAAATTGGTTTAATATTTTTTCTATAGACATACGTAGTAAATATTCGAACTATTTTTATTTCTTTTGTGACAGAATTTTTAAAACTAAACAACATAAGAATTGCGGCAATTCGTCAATAGATTAACTATATGTATGTACAAACATGTTTTAATATTTGTACAATTTAAATAACAAAATAGTCAAACTATGTACGGCAACAAAATATTTATTTAACGGAAAAAATAATTTGACTATAAATCTAAACAAAAAGCAGTTTACTACTGCTGTCATTTATCGTATTTCCGGTAGCTAACAGACTATTGGTTTTTGTGTAGTATTTGTTCTCGTTATCATTAACAACATTACCATTTTTAGATAAACCTCCCCGATAGTAAGGATCCACACTACCTTGCATTGGTGCGTACTTGATGTAGTGATTATTTGTTAGGGGTAGCATACTAGTTGTTGACTTTGAAACGTGTTTCGCCTGTGGATAAAGGATACAAGATTTAATTATTTTTAGTACAGAATTTCATTTTTGTTTACTTACTCGATTATAACAGAGAACACCAATTATTGCTAGGGTCATTCCAAGGCAATTTAGCCATGTCACAGGATTGCCAAGAATAATTAGAGAAACAGCTATCACAAAAATACGCTTCGATGCACTAGCTACAGCATAGGTAAGTGGTGTTACTAAAGAGAGCACGCTAAATGCTATAATATTTTGGAGCCAATTTAATACTCCATCGGTAAATAGCAATGCTATGACTCGATAGTCTCCATTTACCTAAAATGTTTTATTCAGAATTAATACGCTGTTTTTTAACACATTTCAAGAATGAACCTACTATCACAGGATGTCGCAATACACTGAATCCATCAAAAAATATCCAAACAGGTATAAACATAACTAATGACAGTTTACCAAGAAGATGCAGCAATCGCAAATGATGAATACCTGTATCTTTAAGCACCTGAAATTATGACAAAAAATTAGTTTAAATCAAAGAAAAGCAAAATAAAAGCCAATTTATGATGATAGTTCCGCTAATGGAATGAAATAAAATTAGGAATTTCAAACTTAGAAAAAATAAAATTTAAAAACAAACGATTTTGAATCTAATGCAAAAATCTAAGTAGTAGTTTTGCTGTTAAAGAAGTAACGTTAAAAAAGTGTAAGACTTGTATCCGCTTCAAAAGTTAAAAGAATTTAAGTTACTTAAATTTATTATTTCATTAAAATTAGGTTGCAAGTAAGATTTCCACTTGAATCTCAATTTTGAGGTTTGAGAAGGTGACACTTAAATTTAAAATGTTTGGCACATAAGTGCAACTTACTCAGACTGCAAAACTGAGCCCAAAACAGTAATATGGAAATCTTATTCTATACCACTTATTCTGATAAGTGCCACTGAAAAAGCACGCCTAAGTGAAAATAATATTTGAACATGTGTTATAACATAAATGAGAATTTGTGGGTTATCACCTTTTTTGAAAATATGTTCTGAAGAGAAAATCCCATTGTCGATATTAGAGCGCAAATAAGTCCCACCATATCAAAAGAGATTTCTGTCATTGTAGCAATTCCAACGCCTGTAATAATTGGAACTAAACTTAGATACACCAATTTGCTTTGTTTCTCTTTAAATATAACTCTTGTGAGAATGACTGTGAATAAGGGCATCGTTGCTTTAACTGAAAATATAAAAGAAAATATATGAGCAGGATTGGAGATCGAATAAAACGATGGATATTGGCAAAATAAATTTTAAATTTATTATGTATGTACCTGTATGTGCATAAGAAACAGGTACTTTCCAAATTGATATATGAGATGTTACTGAAGCCAAGAACTTCCCAAGTGCCAATGGAACAATCAATCTTAAATAATATGGCCAAGCAATGCTTGAATATTTACGTATTCCCCAAAGATTGAAGAATGGTCCACTATACAATGTTATACTACAAAGCTGAATCATTGTCACACTAACTGGATATGGGAATTCATTCAATACCATCTTCCCAATGACATTGTTACTAGATGAAACTATGTACCATAGGAGGCACAGGGTCAGAACGACGAATACGTGTCGAGAGCTAGTTCTTTTTCCCACTTGCATTTTGATGATTGGATATTTTGTTCCGAAAATCGGGTAATTAAAAGTGAAGAATATAATTTAAAGTTATGCACAATAATGTGCATTTATATGTTGAACTTAGTTTTTAGTTAAATACATTTTTTTTGCAAATTTATTTGTCGTAAATGTAAATCGTATTGCAAAATCTGTTAAGTTGACGTTGACAATTTATATACGCTGACACTTAACTGACATTTGTGCTGAATAGTCTAATTCACCACAATGGCAAAATTCAGAAATATATTCAGCATTAGGCGTTTTCCTTGGGAGGTAGCCAAGTACTTACTATAACTTTGCTAGAAATTTTCCATGGAACGCACCTTAAAGAATTTCCTGTTTGTTTTGTTTATTATCTACTCTCCCATCTAATTTTACGAATACCAACAGTGTTATTATCTCAGTGCTCTGTGTTAACCCCAAAATTAATTAACTAAAGCAATAACTGTTTCCCGAACAATCGAAACACACACTTCTTAAATTAATTGTTGTTTTTTTTTTGTTTCTGAAAAATCAGATTGGAAATGTCAAATGTATATCTCTGGTGCTATACATAAAAGTCGAACTTTATGGCTTTCACACTGTTAGTAGTTGATTTGTGTTGATATGTGGTTCTGATTACTTTAATGTAAACATTTTTTATTCGAGTTCAGATATATTTTTGATATGTAAATTTTCAGATCTGTCACAAATCTTGCTGTCGAACGCGGCCAATCTGTACAAATACGTGCTAAATTTCACGACTCCAAACACACCTAATAGCCGCTCGTTGCTACGGCTGTTACTCGTTCGTTTAATTTGACATTCAAACTTGACACATCGTTCTTTTCTATCTGTTTTAAAATTATCGGCCGCTTGCAGTTTTAATTAATTTTAAAATTATATATATATTTAATTTCCTAAAAAAAAATAATGGAGCCAATGACTTTGGGAAGCCCTAGCGGAAGTCCTGCTACCGGTACAAGTCCTTATTTGCCATCATTTCTAATGGGCGAATCAAATGCACCATCAACTCCGCGTAATAATACGCTGTCTCCAAATAAAGGACGCAATATATCTTTTGGTACTTAAATTAATTCGATTGAACTAATGCAAATAGACTTTTAAAATTTTGATTATAAATTCATAGCTCCTTCACCAGGCGCAACATCCCCTCAAGATTTCAACCGTTCGGCCTTAGGACAAAAGACCCTCTTTGGCTACCAGCAGACATCTTCTGGTACAAATTATCCGGGAACACCGATACAAAATCACAATGCCAGTATGTCGGGACCACCAACCCAAGTATATTTTTTTTCTTCTAACTTCAAATTCATTCTATAATGCATGATTTCTCTTGGCATTAGGGGCTATTTGATTCTCTTCACTCGGATCGCAATCTGGTACAAACACCGACGCGATCTAATCCCATGGGCATGCAACACCAATCGATGCAATATGGAACACCATTGAGCAACCAATATCAAATGAATCAATCTGTAAACGATTCTTATTTATCGGCTGGCAAAAATAGCAGTTTCAACCCATCTCGCCTCACATCACCACCAATTGCAAATACAATTCCATTCGACTATCGCAACAACAACACCAACAATTCTAACCTCCTACAGTGCCCGCCACTACCAAGATACACCGAATTTTGGATAACTGTCTATGGATTTCCACAAAGTGCCACTTCAATGATTCTATCACACTTTTCTCAGTGTGGAACGATTATTGATAAAGTATTTCCATCACAAAATGGCAATTGGTTGCATTTGAAGTTTTCCTCGCGTCTAGAGTGTGACAAAGCATTAAACTATAATGAGAAGATCCTCGGCAGCAATATAATGATTGGTGTGACGCAGTGCAAAGACAAGAACATCATAGACAAGGAAAATGTGTGCGAAAATAATCAGTAAGTAGTTGATATTTTTATTTAATTAAGATATTAGATTTGAAAAAAAAAAATCTATTAGTAGAACCAAACCCCTGTTGTGATTTTTCCGAATAGAGTTTCTTGGATGACGAAAATTTATCTGTCAGGCTTAATACACACATTAGTGAAAAGACTTTCAATTCACTGCAAAGCTCTAAAAGGGATGTTGCACTCAATATTTTAACTTTTCTTTGACCATCGGCCAGATAGTCTAATGCATCGTTAAGTAGGCTCAAATATCCCAAGAGCTAGAAAGTATAGCTAAAAATAGCCCATTTAACGTAGTTGTTAAATGCTTGTTCATATATTTCTTAATTTTCAGTCCGATTTAATTTACAGTCACAAAGTTAATTTGTATAAATGTATGCTACTGAAAAAGTCTGAATTACGAAAATTCGAAAATTTACCGGTAAGACTAAGAATTTTCCATTTTTTTTTATAATTAAAAGTACCTTCCCTGGCGGGTTACAAGTCTTTTAACTCCGTCTTTGGGCGGAACTTCACTGCAACTGCTATACTATGCTTATCGTATGTTCGGTCGCAAGGCAGGCACCAATGTGAGTTAAAGGTTTCAAAGAAATTTCAGACAAAAATGTATTTTTAAAACTGAACTGTACTAAATATATGGTGGTAAAAGTACAATTCAATTATTAAAACAAGTCTATCTAAATTTTGCCACTGTTGCTGAAAAGCTGTAGGTCTCACCGATAAATTCTGAAATTTTTTGATTCTGGTTTTACAGTAACATTTATTTACTAGGTCAGCAAAGAACAGATGATTTGCCTCACTCATGTACACTTATATTATGTACTATATGATATATACGATTTTTCTTTAGTTCTTATTGTATGCTTAAAACACTTCAAAAAAAGCACCGGATTCAAAAATCGGAATGTCCATTCACTAGAACATACTGCAATATCTATTCATAGGAAAACAAATTAGCTATAATAAAATATTATATGTCTGTGGCCAATTTGGCCCATTGTATGCAATAAAGCAAAAAAAAAAAAAACTAATTAAATTTATTTTTTAGGGCAACATCAAAAATTAGACCACTCTCACAGGTCGCCTATAGAAGTGCTCAAAGCGAATCAGCTGTCGTCGCTAGTCCCAACGCGCCACAAAAAAGTTCCGGACTCGTTAACAAAGCCATGGATCTTTTTTTCGGCTGGTAGAATGCAGTTTAATATGATAAATTAAAAAAACAATCTTGATTAATTTTTGTATTGTGTTATGTTTTCTTTTATATATTTCTGTATATTTTCATTAAAATTGCATGTCCAGCGCTTTTTACTCAGGCTGCTAAATATTGTTAATCATTTAAACACAAAACGGACTATGTAATTTATTTCTTGTTTATGTTCATTGTTTTGTTTAACTTTAAAGAATAAGTAATCTTATTCACTAAAGAAAGCTTATAACGATTCAACATAAAATTCCTTTCAGAGAAAAAAAAAATTAAATTTAAATAAAATATTAAGCTATAACTCTTAGACTTGTTTGGGTTCAATTAGCGCAGCTTCGAGATCTTTCATCTTTGGATAGTTGACATCGCAACTATCTAACTTTGATTGGGCCCAAATAATCATCTTCAACAAATACATGACACGGGGCGTTGAATCTTCGCAATGTTCGGATTTTAAAATGGCAGCGTTTAACTCACTGGCAACCTAAACAAAAATTTAATCAAATAAATATATTTATATTTTTTTTTTACTTTCAAATAACCTTTTGGCGGTGTGATTGCTCTAACAACTCCGAAAATGGACTGTTTTGAGGCTTCTCAAAAGCTAGTAATGCTAGTGTTCGTTCAAGTTCACTTAGGGCTTCAGGGATATCTTCACCGGCTTCTGATAATTTTGTTTGAGCAAAAGTAAGAGCGTCTTCTATTTTTCCGGCCCTGAAATTCAATAAAATCTTAAATTAATTTAAGTATTAAAATTTAAAGTTAATGAATATCTTTAGATTTGTTTTTGAGTTGAACCTTTGAATTTTTCTAAAACATTACATTGTAATTTTAATTTTTATGATGGTAAAAGTTATTAAGTATTTTTTAAAGTAATAAATTCATTTATTTATTCTATATAATTGTACGCTTTGCACACTTTATAATGCCTCTGGACGCGACAACCTTATTTATAAACCTTTTACAACGATATATAGAGCCATTATAAGCTAAACGCGTTTCGAGGTTTTTGCCGAACAAGTTGAAATTTAGCTGCAAGTAGGGAATTCTGCTTTCGGATTATCTTGCTCATTTAACAGATAAACAACTAGAGTTCCATTGTAAATTTCTTTATTTATCATAGCTAGGTCAGTTTTCAAATATAATATACTGCACATTTTAGAGTATTTCTCGGTAGATTAAAAGCAGCGAAACAGTGTTGATTTCAAAATACTACCAAATATCTTGTATTTAGATGAATGATTGATATTTTCCGCCATGTAGTGTTGTCGAAGCTTTGTGATGTTTTTGATTAGTGATGGGACAAATTTCTAAATGCAAAACTTGTACAAATTATGCTAAACAAATACTCCAAAATGCATAAAAAAAAATAACTACTAAGCAAATGTTAGAAAATTATTGCCCAGTTTTTCATTATTAATCTGCTTTGCAAATATACCTATATATTTTACTTTCTAAATCATGCGTCAAATAATTTTGCCTGAGTCGAAATATTTGCTTAGATGCGTTTGCCTTTGCAGTGCATTTAGCAACTTTCGCAAGATGTGGGTTTAGGAATGCGCCGGCGCCCTATGAAATTCACTTCATTTTCTTATCGTGTTGTTCAACCCTATGCCTATCGGGAATTCCATTGGAAATATGTATTATTATTCCCGGGAAAACATTTCCTCTATCCAGAATTATCCAATGAATTTTTTTATTTGCGCGCGCTCAAGGGGATGGTGTACCCTCTATATGTTGTTCAACACAGCGCGGGCGTGAGGGATGGGAACGGGAAGGGAAAGGTGTATGGAAAGGTATGTGGCGCGAGGTACTGAGACTGAAGATGGTGGTGGTGGTCTCAGATTTTATCTCCAGGGTTGGTGGCTGGGCTAAAGCGGAGAAATGCCGTGTCTTATATCAATGTCCCTTTATAATTCGCATTATTTTGTTCATTGTCATATTTGTTGGGCATACTAGCATTTACCCAATCACATGTTGTTAGTGTTATGCCTGAACAACATGTAATGAGTAAACCAGCGGCCCAACAAAGACAGAAATTTTTACCAACATTTAATTCGAACATTATTTTTGAAGAGTTTTACAAGTGATTTTACACTAGGTAGATAGTAGATACCTACTTCACCCAAAAAAATAAGCTGATTTGTTTTCATATTTTGTTGAAAAATGTAGAAATTGTTACTTATACTTTTCCGGCGTTCGTGAGGAGGTTTGGTGAAAAGTCAAGTATAGTTAACAAATAAGCATTTTAGCAATGTGTGGAAAGATACATAGTAGAAATTTGCAATTGTACAATATTTAAAGCTTTAGTTCTTATACTTAATTGAATGAAGGTGAAACTACGATTTAAAAAAATAATTTTTAACTATCAAAGAAACTAATCGAACATTGTACTTAAGACGCACCAACGACTACTTATTTAGTAGACATAAAAACCGCGCACTTTTTTATTTATCTCGACCAATTATTGAAAAAAAAAAAAAACAATGAAAAATGAAATCAGCGATGACACTCAAATTTTAAACACAAATATAAACTTGAATTACCAACAAATTAATAAAATAACATACCGAATAAGCTCAATCAATTGCAATTGTTGCAAATGGAAGAATAAATAGCGATCGTTATCCAACAATTCTGGATGCAGTTGATTCACCAAATGTGTTGCCTCTTGTATACGTCCATTTTGTACAGCCTCTCGGATAAGTATTCGATCGTCCAAGGAGCTTAACTCAACACTTGGCTCTAAACCAGCTTCAAGTTGAAATTTCTCGGCTGCCTCCTTGAATCCCTCTTATAAATAGATATAATTTTTTATTACAATGAACTTTGTTTTTGTGCATTTTTTTACCTGTGACCAAATAATTCATTATTAATCTGTTCATATCCGATTGTTTGAAGGGAAATTGCGATAAACGCAAAAGCCATTCTTCCTTTGTGATGCCATCTCCTTTGTCATTGTAACTCATATTTAGTTAGTTTTTAATGGAAAATATTTTTTGTAAGCGGTTTTTTTTCCTTACGACTGTTATAATGTTTTTAATTATTAAAATTTTTTGGTTGGATGGGAAAATTTTTAGATTTTTTGTGAAAACATTTGATTCGACTAGACAACAAAAGATTTTTACGATTTTAGGTCAAAATGCAGAAGTGACATTTGTAAAACGTAATACGTAAAACCTTATCGACTAACGTTGTGTCACGTTGCGTCACGCCACGCTATAGTTAAGTTCAATACAAAGGGCGTGTTTTTTCTTTAGAGTATATTACGAACATAATTTCACTTTCTGTACAATAATTTGATAATTGGCTGTTGTTGTCAGCCAGTTGTTATTAGTTGTTAAAAGTGACATTATTTATGCAGGGATAGTATACCAAAAGATAAAACTCGAAGCAGTAATGAAAATTTTTTATTTTTTTTTTGAATTTTTAATATTTCCTTTGAAAAAATGTTTGTTCTGGCACAAATGAGAAAATTTACGTTTGATTTCATAGACGTCACATAACTGACATTTATTTTCATGAAGTCAAATATTTAAATTAATTGAATTTCAGTTTCTTGTATGTTGAAACTTGAATATACCTGAACACTCTGGTGATAAAATGTTTAAAAATTGAAGAAGTTATGACAGCTTTCCAGGATTGTATATAAAGTTCAATAGAGGTGTTTAATTCATTTCAGTTGTAATCGATTTCCTTTAATTGCTCAACACTATGAATGAATAACTGTGTTGTTTTTTCCTTGATGAGTTTCCCTTTTTCGATCACAAAAGATGGCAAAGTTTTCCCACTACTTCAGCCACTTGTATGTTTCGCTGAATGCCTTCACTTACTTTCGGATACGATTTCGAGCAAACTTGTTTGAAATTACCTCATTTAAATTTGAATTGCTATGTGAATTTGGGAGGTAGTTTGAAAAGAAAACCCACTAAAAGTCATTGCAAATACAACTACCCAACATTGGCTCTAGTGAAAATGTAATTTTAATTTTTCAAGTGTAGGCCAACCTTAAAACCTCTTACTGTGAACGTGCCACATTTGTCTAGGCAACACTTAGAAAAAATAGACGGCGGGTTTGAAATCAAATTTGACATTTTTTCAACGAATAGCTTAAAAATTAGAGTTTTATTTTAATTATAAACAAATCAATTTAGTTTTCATTTGTTTAAATCCTCTTTATAATTCATGAAAATGGAAACACGTAAAACAGACCAGCTAGGATACGACCATCCCAAGTTATCTGCCGTAATGTCGCACCTTAAATATGAATTTGCATCCTACAAATACACTGTCTATCGGTGCGCTTCGAAAATTGTCACATTGCAAAAAGTTTTCTACAGTAATTTTATTGAAATTGATATAGCAATCATTTTTTTATGTACATAATGTATTTAAACAATTTTTATAGCCTCCAGCATTCCCTACAAATTAATACTGGCCGTACTGGAGAGATATAACATCACACAAGTCGATCCAAATTACATGGTTCCACCTTTTCAACTCACTTCATTAATTCATGATATGTATTTTGCCTGTGAAAAACTTGGACATTTTACTAAATCTGTTTCATACAATTTGGAAACAGCCACTGCTGTTCTATCAGATTTCTTTTGGAACATATTTGATCCGTAAGTTCACTACCCAGATCAGCCAAGTATATTAAAATGTAGAATAATTTTTATTTGTAGACACAGACGACATTCTATTTCACCAATAGAAATCAAAGTAACTTTTCTTTTGTTGTGCAAAATACATTCATCGGAACAATTGGTTGATGAATTCTTTCAATTGGTTCGTGATCAAAATGATTATGTGTCAAAATATTCTATTAAATATTTGCTAGTGATTTTGTCCAAAATCATGACTTATCTGGAGGAGGGAACTGCATATGGTGAACACAATATACCAACCGTATTGGATCAATGCTTTTCAAGGGTAAGTGAGTCTATTTATATCTTAAGTCAGCTAAGGTTTTTTTGAATCTACCAAGTTATGGGCAGCAAGATGAACTTACTTAAGCTTCAACCAACAAATTCTGAAGGCAGTTCGGCCCCAGACTGCTTGTCTTCATTTCCGCAGGACTTTTAAATTGAGGTCTACACAAAGTATAGTCTTAAGAGCTAGCAACGCTTTTGCACATGAATTTTTGATATGTGTTACCCCTCGCTATTTAAACTCTCATGCTATCTGGCAGATAGTAGATGCATTTTGCCATAACCTTGGCATATATTATGCTTAATCAAACAATGTAAACCAGATCGTCGCTGGAGATTGGATTCGAAGACTTTTCAAGCCGGAGATTTGGTTACCATTTGTTCTACATGACCCAACCATCTAATTCCTTGGGCCTTGACCAGGTCATGCATAGATATGTCACACTCACGGGGAAATACATCACCTCCCACCAGTCAAACTGTTATCATGAGAATTTAGTCGTTTAGTAGTTTAATATTTTGAGCTATACAAATTGCTTTAAGTTTTTTTTAACGATTCTATGCATCTTAAATTTGAATTAAAGACAGTCATTTTCCTACGGCGGATAGGGATACTCCTGACTTGCCACAATTCATTGAGACTCCACATAGGCAGAATGGGTAACTAACTTCTCTAACTTATGACAATTTCAATGTTGCTTTCGATGCAAATGAAAAATATTTGATTGAAACTAGAAAATTACCATTTTTTAAAACCTTACAAGATTTTTTTAATAACTATAATAATAACAACAGAGAACGCTTATAGACCTAGTATTTTTAAATTTAAATGAATTGCAGTGTCAAAGCATAAAAGGCATAAGCCAATACCAGTTCCATTGTCTGTGGTCAACGTCGCAGACCAGATTTTTAATCTATGCCAACCTCATTGCTCTGGTTAAACGCATTGAAGATACCGAAAAACTAATTCACAACAATGTATGTGCGTCATGTCAATCAGAGAAAATCATTGGAATTCGCTTTAAATGCCAAACTTGTAAAAATTTGTCCCTGTGTATGAAATGTTTTGCAACAGGTTTCGCATCAAATAAACACGAAAATGGACACCGAATGTATGAAGTGTTTACAGAGGTAATTTCTGAAATAAAAAAAAAAAAAAAAGTTTTAAATATAAGAAGTTTTTGTTTTTTTGCACTTTTAGGATCTTCCACCAAAAAAGTTTTCCCATTACTTTGCCAAATTGTGCAACATTTTCTTTCAAAAAACACATGAAGAATCAACAGGTTTTTGTAATAACAATGATGCTAGTACAGTTAATGAGACCGAACTTGTCACAATTGAAACAAAGCTTTCTGATTCAACAGCAGCTACACAAACTAGAACCGACTCAACAATAAGAGAGTACCTAAAAAACGACGGTGAGTGCATTGTTTTTGTTAAACTATATTGATATATTATATTCAACACAAAACGTCCATAGATTCATTTCAGCATTCCCAAGTGAGTTCAACAATTTCATCATCAATACATCCGTCCAATAAGTTACAAACCATAATTGATAAGCTCCTTCAACAAAATGCGTAATTATAAGTTCTTATAGTCTTTCAAGAGATAAGACTGACATCCGTAATAAGGGTAAATGACTTTTTTGTATATTTCTTTTAGAAAAATTGAAATGCAACTAAAGTGCATTCAAACATCTTCCACTACTGATATTTCAAATTTTCTCAATGCACACCAAGAATTTCTTGTCGGTATTATAAATGAGATGAGAACTTTTACAGTAAGTGTATTTTGTTTTTATTTTTCTTTGGTGTTATATTTAATTTTAATTATTTGACTACAGAGTAGTGCAAGTATATCGTATCCTTCATCAAGCACACCAAATCGCACGGCATTTGCCAAGAAACCTGTAGAAGAAATTCAGTCTCAAAACCTTTCCAGATCGTGTAAGATTTTTTATTTATTTTAAATAATTTAGTGTTATAATTTTTTTATACCATTTCCAATCAACAAAAAAAAAAAAAAAAATAGTGCACGGAGCTGATATTAATCGCAGCTATTTGGACGCCAACAAATCTGATTACTCAGTGTCAGATTTAAGCGGATGGTTTTATCAGAAAAAAATGTCGACGCCATATACAGAAGTACCATTAACTGTAGTCTCTGAAGACGAAGGCAGGGATACAGAAATGTTAAACTTTAAGTTACTGCTACACAAGGTCAAAGAAATTGTTGATGATTCCTATAGTGATAATACAGAACTAGCTGAAGCAACACAAAACTTAGAAAATGCTTTGGATAATATAATACTGGACGAAGAAAGACGTTTGCGGAACAGTACCTAAGATATATTGGTTGTGTGTTATGATTATACAACTTATTTTACTACAGACAATTTTTTTTTTAAACTTTATTTACAAAACATGAATTACAAAAGACTATTTTTTGAATAAACATTATTTTTGAAATTAACTTAAAAAATAGAATAATCATTTTGTGCGTAATAGTTTTTAAGAGTGCCTCAGCCACTTGAAAAATTTCTGGAAGAGATAGGACGTTGGATGTCTGCAATCCTCTCTTAAATAAAAATATCACTTCATTAGATAGTCAGAAGGTAAATTGCATGATCTAATGAGGGAGGGTTTTTGCTTGTCCTTAATCCAGTATTCAGTATTCATCAGCAGAGTATTAGGCTTTGATATATTTAATTGAGAAAGTACAACGCAAATCGGTTAATCTTTTAATTTTATTTATTGAAAAAAAAACTCAATTAGTAGATTTAAAACTTTGTTTTCGTGCACATTAAACAAATAGTATTTAGATATATTTACAAATTTAAATTGGTTTTATTGTCATAATAGTAAATTAAATAACAAATCTGTTTTAAGTTCCTTTAAATGTAAATTATTATGTAATTTTTTCTTTGTTTCTATATCCACTCGATCCTTTTTCATTGCACTCTTTGAATACGTTTCCAGACATGATGAACATTCATCTCGCAAGGCAGCTTCAAAGTCTATCAGCTTAGTCGACAGAGTTCTTTTATTTTCTTGAATGTCTTTGATACCACATATAGATTTTAAATCCAATCGAAGTTGCATAAGTAATACTTTCGATTTTTCCTGAGATTTTGTAAAGATTCTTATATCTGCTGACGATTCATTGAGGTGTATTATTTCTAATAAAGTTCCATGCCAAACTGAGTCCTGATTTTTGTTGTAAAATATTAGTTTGTCTTTGATTAGAACTTCTGAATTATCGTCCTCTTGTCTATCGACTTGCATTTCTTCAGAAAAAATCTGGTTTTCGGAAATTCTAAAGAACCCCAATTTTTGACATAAAAAATCTTCAAATGCAGCTCCAGTAACAACATATTCTAATCTGACTTTAGTTTCGTATGACGAAGCGATTACAGTTAATAAATCTCGATGTAGATTCTTTTCATCAAATTTAAGCCTACACGAATCGTTCAAGAATATATCCCGCAAGGATATCGTTGTTAAAAAACATTTTTGATTGAATGTTCTATTAGACGTGCATATATCATAGAAAACGAATAATGGAGCAATTACAGTACCACATTCAAAGAAAAGTTCCTGGATTTTTAGCTTAAGAACCAAGACACTAAATGATTCGGGCCGTAAACTGAGGTCTAAACACTGTTCCCAGTTGTAGTTGGTAGAATGCTTATCATCGAAATCTGAGTCATTAAGAAAGCTCTGTATACTCTCAGTGTTAAAATACGATTTATTCAATTGATACAATTTAAATGAGTGGATTAAATCTCCAAAGCCATGAAACACCGCTCGAAAATTGCGCAAAATTGTCAGCCGAGAGCTGCTATTGTTGACTAGGGGAACTCCAATTATGACATCATCATTTGCTGTAAGCCTTATCCAAGAATTGCCACATTTCGACAGTATTTGCAATTCTTCCAAACGTGGAGTCCGTAAACTATTACAACCAAAAAGTTGGTTGCTCTTTAATTTACAGAATTCTTTTCTTGAAATTGTTTGATGTACCAGGAGTTCCGATTTTTGTATCTTTATTCTATCAATCATTTTTCTGTAAACATCTTTTGCTTTTGGTTCGACCGTTGCTGAGAGTTCGCATCTTTCTTGGAAATCCGTGAATTCTTTGCGTTCATTATTCAGAAAGGATATAAATACATTTGCTTGATAATTGTCCCCCTTAGATACTTGGAATGACCGCACATCTTCATATTCAGCTTGCAAAAAGAATCCTTGTGAATTTCTTTTTAAAACTAGCATAGAATTCCAGCATTTAATTAATATAAAGACACTTTTGTCATTTCTATTCAGATAGATATACTTGCCGAATATTATACTGCCAATATTATGGGTTGGACAGGTTTTGGAATTTGCAAAAATATCACTTGCTTGGCTGATTGTTCCAGTTGCCTCTGGTTCTATGGAATCAAATTTATGTTGTATTTTACGAAAAATCGTGTATTGTAAGTCGATGGAATTGACAATTTGTTTGTTATGGACTTCATAGAATTGTAGATTTCTGATGAGAGCTAATTTCGAGCGTTGATTTCGTGAAATATTAAAATTGCAAGAATGGATGAGTGTATCTTCAATGAAATGTGGGAAATGTGAAATCATTTTTGGTAATATGTATAATGCAGTGCATTTCGAGGAACTTAGAAAATAAAAGCAGCAAATTAGTTTTGATATTTAAAAGAAAAAGATTTATGGAAATATGAATATTTAAACTTCTTGTAAACAAAAATTATTTAAATTCACAATAGACAATTCAGGAGATTTTTGACAAGTACATGCATTCAGATATATATCGGTGTAGAGGAAAAAAATCGTTCTAGAGCCTGGGGCCAGATTCCGCAAGAGTGAGTTTCATGCCCGTGTACACTATTACTTTTGAAAATTCACCATGAAAAATACGGTGAATAAATTTATAGGACTGTGTACACGGTTTCTGTCAAAAAAAACTCACCTTCACCCTTGCGTAATCGAAATAAGAGGGTGTACACATTTTTTCGTGTACACATCAAAACTCACTCTTGCGGAATCTGGCCCCTGGTTCAGAGCTGTATATTTAAGGCTTGCCCAGACCAATGCGAAACATTCTGATACGACGATGAAGCAACAGTAACAATACGTTGCTATCATTGTGCCTGGCTACACGGTGATTTTTCAATCGCCTAACCAGCCAGTTTGTAGTCAAGAGGGATGAGGAGTGAAGGGGGAAGATGCTCACGAAGGGAACTGAATTTTCCGAGTGCGCAATACAAATTGTTCCTCTTTTTGACGTTTGTTTATTTTTTTTCTGGCTTCTTCTCAATGAGAATGTCAATTTGTCATTCATTGTAATTTCAAAGGTGTAGATTAATGTTTTCAAAAGTTTTTTATGTTTATTACTTTTCATTTATTTACGAAATGGAAAAGTGGAACGTGATTGGGCACAACACTGTGTAGTCACCGCACGTGATTTTTCAATCGATTGAAAAATCACCGTGTAGCCAGGCACATTAGAAACAACACGATTGTTGTTATTGTTTTTTTTTCGTCGTCACGCAAGTTTTGCACTGGTTTCGCACTGCTTAGGGATTAGATAATTTGGGAGCTAATTTGTAAAATATGAACAAAATTACCACGTTTGGGCTTATGAAAACAGCAAATTCTCATTTCCAAATGAGTTAACTCCAACCAAATTTGAACAAAACCAGTGCGAAACTATCGTGACAAGGAAAAAACAACGTCGTGTTGTTAATCATAGCAACGTGTTGTTACTGTTTGTTTTATCGTCGAAGTTCGGTAAACGCATTCAGCAAATTTGGATTCGAATGAGATGAAAGAGAAAACAATTATTAACTGTCAACAGAAATTACCACAACGCTTTTTTCGTTATGTTCTAGTAAAACCGGTCGAAAGCGAATTCCTGGCGACCAGTGGTGGCGAATTTAGGGATCCTGAACACACTCCATTGTGTTTAGCACTTAAGTGCAAATCTTTGAACTCAGCCTACAACAACTGATTTTTTGCAGTTTTTTTTTTTTTAATTTTATTTGACGTTTCGAGCGTTTGGTGATTTTGGTTACAAGAAATCTACAACACCTGTCTTTTAAAATCAGCTTTTGTGTACGGAATTTCTGGCGGGTAGACGTAGAACCATCTTTTTTATTTTAATACAAAATCTTAATAAATAATACAATATCTTTTCAAAATTGATTCAATACATTGTAAAATTCAATCAATAAAAGTTATTCAAAACTGAATTTAGTCTTTGCAGAACAATCAAGAGCAAGAATAATTGGTAAAGAGTGCGTGGGTTTTCATTGTTTTATTTCTGTAATATATAAAAAAAACACGTATGGTGCGTAGGGGTTTCATACAAAATATCTCTTTTACATAAAAAGGTCACGTAATTTTGCACAGTAATGATTTTAGTCTAAGAATAGTTATATTACGCACAAGTATCATTAAACATAATCAATAATTGCTTGTCTCTATTAAAGGTTAACGGCATAACCATTATTTAACTTGTATTATAATTTGGCAAATAGTACGCATTTGACATGGTAAGTTATTGTTTAATAAACAATTAGTTAATAATATTTACTAGGTATCCCATATTTTTCATAACTAAAATAATCACTTGTTTTTTTTTTATTACATGAGCTTTTTTTTAGTCAAACTCACAACCTTGCTACATGCTTGATGTTTTTTCTATATATTTCAGAATCAAAACTCTCCGGTTGTTACTCGCCGTGGAGCACAAAAAGCTAAAATACAAACCCGAGCCATGCTAAAATCAGTCGAACAACGACGGCCAAACGTAACGCTACAAGAAGCAAAGCGTAGAGCAAAATTACTCAAGATGCAGGAGCAATCACAGCAAGACGTTGTTGTTAAAGATATTTTCCAAAATGTAAGTAGAAGTGTCATTGAGCTCTATCGTTTTATATAGAAAAGTTATCACTTTTTTTTTACAGGCGATGAGTGCAATTAATGTTGTACAGGGCTACACTGGAGTTGTATATGATGAGTCAATGTCTGAACACAAAAGTCTTTGGGATGAAAACCACCCAGAACGACCTGAAAGATTCATCAGGGTTTTAGAAAGGTATGGTGATTATATGTACTAAAACTCATATCATTTTTAAGTAGGTATAGTAATATAATCAGGTTAGTGATAAATGTGATCGAAATGTTCCATTTAGAGTAATTGCTGATAACCTACAAAACTGCTTGCACAAATTTACGTGACGTAGTAGTTGGATTTGCAATATCAATTGTATAGTGTATGAAAGATCTTAATGAAGGATATTATTTTTGCGCGCATAACTTTCCCAAACATGCCAAAATTGTCATTCCGAAATTCATAAATAAAACTTCAGTAATGCAGTTTAAATTTGTTTTAAAGAAATATAAAGGTATGTGGTCAAATTTAAAAATCATGTAATATTTAATTTAATATTTAATTTCCAAATTTTTAAAACCTTGTGATTAGGAAATTGGCGCTGTATCTTTCACAAGGTGTAGTTTATTGTTTGAAAAAAAAAAAAAAAAATAATAATAACTCGGTCATACATCCACTGAAGGATCCGTCGTTAACTGAAAACTAGTCTCAAAAAAGTGCAAGAATTGTACAGAAGTTACATGATACAAAATTTACATACAGGGTGTATTCGAAATCGTCGACAACACTTGATGAAATGATATAAGGAAAATGTTTAATGAAAAAATGTTCCCCACTCTTGTTAAATTTATTATTTCGATTATTTTTCTTCTAAGGACGAAGTTGTTTTTATTTATTTATTATTTATTAATAGAGCACCTAATACTGGCTCTTTATTAATTAATAACAATTTTATTATTAAAATTGCATACATATATCTTTTACTGATTCTACATTTTTTGTAATATTGTTCTTAATTCATCCATTTAAAATTTTCAATGGTATTGTTGAAAAATTACGAAACACCATGCATACAAAAAAAAAAAAATTGCCTATAACATCCTTGTTATTAGAAAAAAATTAGGTTACTACGTTTTTTAAATTCAATTTTTTTATTTTATGAAGGCTTAATAATTTCTGAAAATACAAACAAAATTAATTTATTGTTTTGACTCGTTGGTGTTTTATCTCGCTTTTTTCAGGCAAAGATTATAATTATGTTATCTCTTTTACCTGTTATTAGTCAATGATAATGGTTAATTGTTCTTTTAATAGACTTATCAATGTGATAAAAACCTTATAGCGTTGCAACTAAAGTTGCCTTTACTTGTGATATCTGCATGTACTTACATATGTATCATAGAGAAAGTTTTGGATTCACCAAAAATAATCGAACCCGAGATTTTCAATCAGACCTTACATTACGATGACGTTATTTTTGTTTCCCAACTAAAACTTACTTAGGGCTTTTTAAAACAACTCCCAACCATTTTAAAAGATGAAAAAAAATTGTGCATTATAACTGAATATGCATAATGGACTCATCGTAGGTTTATATTTGTATAAAACTTCATTCAGAAAATGTATAGAAAAGTTAACCTGTGTTCCCAAAGCTCAAACATACACCCAAATGAATGAAATTTATCATAAACTAGGTATGTTACCTGAGATTTTGGGTTTATAAAATAATTCATATCCAAATGTAATCTTCATTCATGATTTGTTTCTGAAGAAAATGTTTGCTCGGATGGTATAAGTATTTTTTTTCTTTCTATAAGCGGTTGATCCATTAGAAATAATTTGTGATGCTATGGACCAAAAGCAAATGTGGATATCTTGCAAAATATGATGCTAAAATAATGCCATTCAGATTGGTCATTCAACTAGACAGCGACCAAAAAGCAACCTAGTCGAAAGCAACTTCGGGTAAATAAAACCCAAGTTTATGGATGGGCTCTAAAATTAAGTCCCATCAAAAATCCTTGGGGACGCAATAACAGCGATTACACAAAGTAAAACCAATACATATTGGCTCATTTTGAGACTTGCGACAGTGGCCTTTCGTTTGGTACTCCACCAGTGCTATTCAGACGATTGGGGCAAATTTAATTCCATCTTAACAGATTCGTAAAAATGCATTAAGTTAGTTAGAATTATGTTTTTCTCGATTTATCGAGTATACAAATGTTAACCATAGATTTGCTCAGCTAAAAACAATTTCCAAGGATTTATACAAGTCAAAAATTTATTTATTTGTTTGGTGGTTACAAAAAATGAGTACATAATATTATAATATCAAATTGTAATAAAATTTTTCTGCTTTTATAATATAGATGTAGGGCACTTGGCCTCCTTGATCGTTGCCAAAGAATACCATCCCGAAGTGCAACAAAAGATGAAATCCTTCTCAAGCACACTGAGGAGCACTTTAATCTTCTAAAATCAACTGCAAATATGAAAGATGAAGTGAAATTGGAAGATTTAAGTTCTCACTTTGATTCAATTTACCTGCATCCGGTAAGAAAAAAATTTTTAAAACTTAAAAACAAAAAAAAAAATAAAAACTTATTTTGGCAAAATAGACAACATTTGACTTGTCACTCCTAGCCTCTGGATGTACAATTGACTTGGTCGAAAACGTTATCAATGGCAGTCTTCAAAATGGAATGGCAATAATAAGGCCGCCCGGTCATCATGCTATGAAAGCTGAATTCAATGGGTGCGTAATATGCACTTGACAAACTCAAAATTAAAATAAAAACATAAAAATCATGTAATGATTATTCTTAGATATTGTTTCTTCAACAATGTGGCGATTGCTGCACAATATGCACTGGATATTCTGAAACTTCAGAGAATCCTCATTGTCGATTACGATATTCATCATGGCCAAGGAACACAAAGATTATTTTACAACGATCCAAGGTTTGTATACAATTATCGTCATATTTCAAGAAAATATTTTAATTTTATGAATTTATTTTAAATCAGGGTTCTTTACTTTTCAACTCACCGATACGATCATGGTACTTTTTGGCCTAATATAAGAGAATCAGATTTTGATGCGATTGGTGAAGGTGCAGGCTTGGGATACAATTTCAACCTTCCATTAAATCAGCCAGGAATGACTAACAGTGATTATTTGGCAATTTTTCAACAAATCTTGATTCCAGTGGCAATTGAGTATCAACCTGAACTTATCATTGTATCGGCGGGCTATGATGCCGCGTTGGGATGCCCAGAAGGTGAAATGGAAGTAACGCCTGCATTTTATCCCCATCTTGTCAATTCCTTTCTTAAGCTGGCCCAATCTAAAATAGCAGTGGTTTTGGAAGGGGGTTATTGCCTAGAATCATTGGCAGAAGGCGCCGCTCTCACGTTGAAAACATTACTCGGTGATCCATGTCCTCTTTGGGCAGAAAATTTAACACCACCATGTGAGAGTGTCCAGGAAACGATTTTGAATTGCATTTATGCTCACCGCCCGTTCTGGAGGTGTCTTCAGGTTCAGCAAACTTACACAATGGAGGAACTAAATAATGTAAACCCTCAGCCAGATTTACATAAAGTCAGTCGAATTTTCATCGGAGGTCCACCATTGGAGGATAAATTTCCTACAAGAGATTGTTATCCTGTTCAAGACCCTGAAACAATTCAAAAACTAGACACACGCTTGCAATGGCTTAAAAGTGGTAAATTTTATAGCATGTGCGCTGAATTTTAATTTGTGTTTTAATTTTAATTTTTTTCAGTAACGAACCTCTCAGTTCCATCGATCAGAGTTTGTTATGTTTATGATGAAATGATGCTTGAACATCAGAATATGTTTGAAGAAAGTCATCCCGAGCAACCAAAACGAATTAAGACAATTTATGATATGCATTTTGATTATGGCCTCTTGAAGCGCATGGAAAAACTTAAATCACGTCATGCAACAACAGATGAGATTTGTCTGTCTCATACTAGATCTCATTTGAATTCTATGCGTCGCACGGGTGCTAAAGAAGAACTTGCTTGTATTGGCGAAAAATACAATTCAGTATATTTCCATCCGAAGACTTTCGAATGTGCTACTTTGGCTGCTGGTTCGGTATTACAAGTAGTTGATAGTGTTCTTAAGGGTGAAGCGCGAAGTGGTGTTTGCATTGTTCGACCACCTGGCCATCATGCAGAGCCAGATGTACCACATGGATTTTGTATATTTAACAACATAGCTATAGCAGCACATTATGCTATCCGTGATCACGGGTTGAAGAGGTAAGTTGAATACGAAATAGTTCGATTTGATGGTAAAGCAATTCTCTTTATTATGACAGAGTGCTTATAGTTGATTGGGATGTTCACCATGGAAATGGAACTCAACATATTTTTGAGAGCAATCCAAATGTTCTATATATAAGCGTCCATAGATACGACAATGCTACCTTCTTCCCTAAAAGTAAAGATGCTAATTTTGATGTTGTGGGAAAAGGGCAGGGTGAAGGTTTTAATGTTAATATTCCTTGGAATAAAGTAAGATTGTATAAAGCATTGAAATTTCGCATCATTAACATTATTATATTTGTTTGCAGAAAGGAATGGGAGATGCTGAATATGTGCTTGCATTCCAACAGTTAATAATGCCAATTGCATATGAGTTTAAGCCAGAACTTGTTTTAGTATCAGCTGGCTTTGATGCTGCAATTGGCGATCCCCTCGGCGGGTGTAAAGTAACTCCGGAAGCATATGGGCTATTTACACATTGGCTGTCAGCCTTGGCAAATGGCCGTATTATTGTTTGTCTTGAAGGTGGCTATAATGTTAATTCGATTTCATATGCAATGACAATGTGTACTAAGTCCTTGCTTGGTGATCCGCTGCCAACAATTAGCACACCAAATATTTCTTGTAAACCAACTGTAGCTTATAGCAGTTGTATTGAAACAATTCAAAGCTGCCTTACGGTGCAGCAGCGCTACTGGAAACACCTTAAATTTAATAAGAAACTACCTGAAGCCTTGGGAGAAAATAATAACGAGGATTTTCTTTCTGCTACACTGAAAAATTTAAATATTACTTCCGATGATGCTCAAGGAGCCGCAGGAGGTTCGCTAGGCAAAGCTCCCACTCCACCTCCTCCTCTAGTTGAAGAAGGAGAAGAACCACAGCCGGGAACTAGTAAACCTACTGAGAAGGTAAAAACACTGAAGGAGTTTGTAAGCGAGAATCTCGAGGTAAAATTTAGAGATGAAAGATATCTGTCGAAAAAAACTAAATAGTTTTCAATAGGCACTGCAAAATGAAGAGATGTTTGCGGTAGTGCCGTTAAAGAATTGTCCACATCTATCTGAGTTGTGTTTACAAAATGTACCGAAAAGTAAGATCATTTGAGTAGTTTGTTTGGATTGCCTGTTTGGTTCTTTTTGAATTTTGCTTTTAAATTATTTTTGCATGATAACTGACGATTTCGACAAAAAGTTTTAATGGATAAGACTTATAAAAAATTTCTGTTACCAAAGTAGATATTATTTTTTTTCCATAAAACTAAAAAATAAATCCATTCTACTGTTAATAGAAGTCGAAAGGCATTAACGTCTTTTTGTCGGCCAGTCGCTCTCTTTTTAGTTACGTAAATAGAGTTGCAAAGATGGATAGATTTTTCAATTTTTTTTTAGTGATTTTTTTCTATAATATATTTTTTCTTTCCACAGCAATAGACGTAACTGCCCCATGCCTTGAATGCTCTTCAACTGTCGAAAATTGGTTATGTTTGATTTGTGCCAAAACACTTTGCGGACGTTATGTTATGGAACACATGCTTTTCCACAATCTAGATAGCAGTCATTCTTTAGCATTAAGTTATAGTGATTTATCTGTATGGTGTTATTCGTGCGAGTCCTACATTGATAATACTAAACTGCATGTATATAAAAATTTAGCACATCGAAATAAATTTGGCGTTGATATGGTATGGTCTTATGAGAATGAAGGGGACAATAATAGTGATGAAGATGGTGATGAAAATGTTTATAATATTGTATTGCAATCTAAATGATATTTTCTTCGTTATAAACTATTCTAAGTAATGTTATTATATAATATTTATCTAAAATTATGTTTACGTATCTAAATTTTTATTAAAGTTAAAATGGTTTTTTTTTTCTACTCATTATTCTCATTTTATAGTAAGGCGCAAACAAAAGAAAAATAATCAGTAGGTATAAAATTGAGTAATTAATGAGTACCGAGAAAAACACGGCTATTGTTTGTTAACTATTTACCAATGGATTAAATTTTTTATAGTTATAGAAAGGAACAATATTGTTTGAATAATGTGGTGTTTGGTATGAGTAAATAACTTCATAAATCCGGATGGACCGATTTGGTACACATATTCATTGAATTTAAAATATATTATTTCATTTAAGTAATTTTACAACAAATATAAACAAACTAACATGCATTTATAATGAAAATTGAATCATATTTATGACGCCAAACATATAATTTAAATTAAAGTTGCAATAAAAATATATCATTGTTCAAATTTATTAAGGCTCCAAATAAAGCTTCCATTGAAAATATTACTTTAAACATTTTAATAATATTAAACAGACATTACTATAGTTAAATAAATTTTTTTCAAATCATAAAAATGAACTATCCTTTGCTTTTTTTGTTAATATGTCCTTTAAAATTTTTAACTTCAGTATAAAAAAGTAATATTTATATCCGCGACCTTCACTTGAATTTTTATTTGAATTATATGCATTTATTATTAACCAGAGAATAGTAACGCCTATGATTAAAAATTGAGCAGCAGTTATTTGCAAGATTTATTACAGGTAAAAATTAAAAAAATAGCAATGTTTTGCAAATTTTTTTAACTTGATTAAGTAAAAGGAAAAAGCTCCGCTGTTTAATTAAAATTATTAACTATGTAAGATTAATTAGCTAGTGAGTAACTAGCCGATTCAAAACGTTATTTATATATATGAATTACAAATCTTTTTTGTTGGAATAAATTCTATATGCATACATATTATATTCTTCTAGTTACTTGAAATGTTTCATTTATCCATTTAATTTTTTGATCCTTAAGCATCGAGATTTTATTCCTTTAAAATGGAAACCCAGGTGTCTCGTATGTTAAGTAAGTCTATGTATGACCTTTGATAAATTATTAATTTTAAAAGCTTCATGCCCTAAAATTAATAATTTTGAAGAGGTTAGTATGATCTCCATTTGCCTTATTTAACACATATTCTTGGTGTGATGATTGAATATGAAGCGAATTCTTTCAATTCGATATCTCCTTTTCCACTTGTCTCGATTTGATCAACTATCGAATAGGAAACGAGTCTTAAATTATACTGTCAAGGTTTCCAGAAAATTAACAGCTGATTTCCAGGGTTGTTTTTCAATGAGAACCTTTGCGGCTTTGCAAAATCAAGTTGTTGTCTTGTCAATGTCAGAAACGACGGTTACCACGATTGGGGCGATTAAATTTCAAAAAAATGTTGAAATAAGATAATTATTAATTGAAATTGTTAAAATAGCTAAATTAAATTTACTAAATAAACATGATAGTCGCACTGCGTAATTATTTTCAACACTCAGTTTCTTTAGCTCAAGCATTTTCCAATTGTCCATTTAGAAAGAAAAAAATATATTAAAGAAAATAAACATTTTATTACTAAAAAACTACGAATCCCTCCTCTGGAGAACAAAAGCCCCAGGCACAGAAGCACTTCCAGATGCATTTTTCTTCTTCTTTTGGTTTCCTTTTGGGTTCATTTTCTTTTGTTTGGTAACAGCTTGTTTGTCACTTTTATGTTTTCTCTTCGTCGCAGTTTTAGGGCTTGGTACTTCTGGTTCGTTCTCACTGCTTTCGGAATTGTTGGCCTCTTCTTCGTCTTCATCATTTCTATTTGTCTCGTTATCATCGTATTCAATTGTAACTACACCACGTTTAGGTGCAACGAAAGTTTTTTCTTTGACTGACAAAACATTATTTTTTTTAATGGGTACACTGTTTGTGTCATAGTCACTGCCAAACTGATCTAAATCTAATATGCCAATACAAGTTGGGCGACATCCAATGTTTGTAGAAGCAAACTCTACCAGTTTTCGGTTTTGTACATCCAAGGTCCAAATTGTAATGTCTCCAGAGCTAAAGAACAAATTTGTTTAAATAAGTTGATAAAATTAACACATTCTAGAAAAAGCAAATAAAAGATGAATAGCGTGTTCAAGTTTAAAGAGTATCAAATTTAGCTTTTGGCATTTTGACTAAGAAATATGATCTCGTGTGCCAAAGGCAAAATGATTTTCTGTATTACCAAACTGGATAAGGTGATAATTGACTTTCACTGTTTTGATATTCAATTTTAATTATCAACTTTCCTTCTCTCTGCGTAAATTGATCGCTAAAAATGATTGTTTTCTTGGCTGCACTCACACATTTTAAAGAATTTATAAATTAATAAAAGTTTATATTTTTTCGTTAAAATCTACCCCAAAACATGGTATTGGGTTGAGTAGTTGCACAATAATTGCAAAGCATCAATTTTGATTATCAATAATTAACTATTATCCTAGTCGAGTCAATCCCTAGATTTGACCAGCTGAATTGTGAGATAAAGTAATTATACTCAATCCAGACTACACTTCAATTTAACTTTAGCCAAAATTTTTTGTCTGGAACTAATACATTTGTATGTCAACCTTGATAATATTATTTCGATTTTGCTATAAAAACAACTTGTTTGTATATTTGTAAATATAAATATTTGTCTTACCTTGAAGCAGAAACAAGAACATCATCAGAAATACTCATGGCTTTGACTCTGGACTTGTGCGCATTTTTTGTTACTGTCTCCACATCCTCGTTCATAGAAACAAATAAAATAGAACCATCTTCCAATCCAACTAAAAGCACATCATCCGACGCCCAACTCACGCACACCGGCTTTGATTTTGTAATTTCTGTTTTGACAACGTCGGCTGTCTTAATGCTCCAAATTTCTACAACTCTTTGCCCAGTTATACTAAAATAGTCACCGGTAGGCGACCAAGACAAACAATCTGGAGACCCTCCCAATGATGTTCTATTCTTAAGGTTGGTTTTATAAGCAACACGACCTTTAACCAAATTCCATGTCCTCAATATTAGATCTGAGCCCAGTGAAAGAGCTAACTTTCCGCTAGGATGAGAGCAAATGTGGGTTACTGGAGAACCGCTGTGGGCTTTTTTCCAGTTCGCTCCCACATGCCAGGTGTTGAGCCGTACGGCTACCAAACGCCCATCCTCTCCGGCTGAGAGTATATGGGTGTCATCTGAAGTAAAATCAATGGCGTTCACGGTACCTTCGTGGCTAAGAAGGATCTATGAAAATTTTTAAATCATTAGGGCCGACCTAAGCGAAGAGTCAATTTATTTTAATTCACCTGTGATTGTTTCCGAGTTTTCATGTCGTAAATATATATACGGTCATCGGCCCCGCCAGTTGCAATGAATTTCCCATGCACTCCCAAGCATTTGATCGAATTTGTATGCGATTTATCGGCAAACGATTGCACCAAAACTTTTTCGCCATTCTAAAATATTTGATCATATTTTTGTTTTATCAAATAAATATAAATATATTTTGAAGAAATTATAATGAGTAGTGTAAGTACGTTACCCTAAAATCCAATTTGTAGCCAAGAAGGAATTCTTCATAGGTGCCAACAATTATTTCAATGTTTTTCGACATATAGGAAATGAATTTAATTTATATTTATTAATTAAAAATTTCAATTATAATTTGCCGTATAAAATTTAAAACAAAATTATTCTTTAAAAGTAAATTTTTCAAATATCCGACCCGACCATGTGCACAAGTTTGTAAACAGAATTTTGACATTAGATGAGGAAGTTCCCCAAATTTGAAAATAGCAGGACAAATTCACAATAATTTTTTTTCCCAAGGCGACAGATGATAAAAAAACATGTTCACTGCTTTCTTGTTGGAAGAGTTATCAAAATCCAGAGGTGCAAATCTTTTGAAAATGAATTTGAAAATTAGAACACAATCAAACAAAATAATAAATTTAAACTGAAAAAATTTAAAGAAAAAGTATATAAACCAAAAACAAAGTAAATTATGCACCTAAAAAAAGTTTTGTGTCGTGTTGCAACTGAATTGTTCAACAATATTTTCGTTTGTAAAATTTACTTAACGGTATACTTTCTGCAATCTTGAGAAAATTGAATTATTTAGACCAAGTACGGTGACTTAGTTCCCGAACTACCTCATTTCACATACAAATTCACATTTCCAAATCAGGTAATTTCAATCAAATTTGCCCAAAAATATCTCAAAAAATTAAGTGAACGCATTCAGACAATTAAACATTTAGGTTTGATTGTGAACCAGTCTCAGATCAATGCGAAAGATTCGGATACGACGATGAAACAACAACACGCGTTGTTTTTATTGTCTTTTCATGGCAGTTTCTCACAATTTCATATCATTATGGTTTGGTTGGCTTTTATACTACGTTTCCGAAATAAGACTATTTCGCAAATTTCGAAAAAATCGTTCACATTACAAAATTTCAAATTTATGAGATTGGTTTACAATCGAACCCAAATTTTTAATTGTATAAAGGCGTTCACCTAATTTTCCAAATAATTTCCGGCAAATGTGGCATATGTGGTAAATATTGGAATGTGAATTTGTATGTGAAATGAGGTAATTTGGGAGCTAATTTACACATTATCATCAAAATTACCTCATTTTGGTTTAATGAAAAAGCACTACAATTTAGAAATTATGAACGAAATTACTTCATTTGCCTTAATGAAAACGCACTATTAAACTTGAGAGCGCAAGGTGAATACCAGCCTAAAAAAATGAATTTTTATGGCAGCTGGTCACTCAGAATTCAGATGAGAGTTCAGAATTGTCAAAAGTGGTGAGAACGCGGCCACTGTCAGCAAGCAAGGTAAAGGCACACCAAACAGGATTTCTATTTTTTAGTTAAAACGATTTTTTTTAGAAATTTCGCTCCTTTAGATTATGTGAATCCGACGGCTTCCCATTCAAGCACATCACAAATTATTATTATTAAAAAGAAACAGTTTAAATGCTAAGTGATGTACTTTTTTTATGTTTTTGTTGTGTTATCGGCACTTAGTCGGTGCGTGCTTTCAGAAAACTCCCCCAAAGGTATGTATTTTGAGAATTACTAAAAATAAACAATTTAAAACCTATTTTTAAAACATTTTTAAGTTATATACTTGGAAACCGGCGATGTGGTTAGTTTCGACCCCGAAAATCCAAGAAGGGGATACTTTCAAAGCGATTTAAAAATTTATTGTCATCGTGGTAATGCTAAAACAATCGGACGAGCCTTCGAAACAATTCAACTACAGCTGGACATTGAAGACGATGATGTTACCCAATATGAAGGCGAAACACCTGAAATTGTCAAGACACGCTATGAAGAACATAAGTCCATATTTTCTATTAACTTATTTTCCCAGAAAAAAACTCGTCGAAAAGTGAACCCATTTGTTCAAGAATGCTTTGGCATCGATACCATACAACCTTACCGTATACGATTGCATTTGATTCGGGTAGACTTTTGGAAAATAATTCAAATAGTTGTTGGCCTTTTTATATTCAGCTTTGCAGCCAAAATGAGTGAAAATTCAGTTTTTTATTACATTACGGGAGTATTGATTGGCATATGCACTTCCTTCATGCTACTCATCTATTTGGCGGGAAAACTTTTTCCTAAAAGACCCATGATGTATGGAGTTCTGATTGGTGGTTGGACAATTGGAATCTATATTATTCAAAGGCTGTGGGAGAACGTTCAATTGATCCTAGTCACTTATCAAACCTATGTATTTTGGTACATCCTCATTACGGGAGCCATAAGCTTTGTATTCTGCTATCGCGTTGGCCCACCGAAAAATAAACGAAGCAAGGACCTTATCAAATGGGGTTTGCAGTTGGTTGCTCTCATTCTCATTTATTTTTCTAGTCAGTTTGAAGAAGCTTCGGCCGCTCTCGTCATCATCACTTTTGTAACACACTACTTTCCCCGAAGTTGGCTGCGTAGAGTTCGAGTCGCATATCTGCATCGTTTTCCACCAAAAGTTCGCCTCCTAACCAGCGAAGAATATTACGAACAAGGTGTTAAGGAAACAACAAAAGCCCTTGAGGACTTGCGTAATTTTTGCAGTAGCCCTGAATGCAAACAATGGCGTGTTATGAAAAAGCTCAAGGATCCCCTACGATTTGCTGAATTTGTTGAAGGTGAATCGCATATCCGTGACGAAGAGATTCTCCAGTATGAGAGCTCACGGCAAGATATTTCAGATTCGGAATTGAGTGAAGAAGAAGAGCCAACCAATCGTCAAGCTATTAGAAGACCAGAATCTTGGAGAGAAGTGACAAGTGAAGACGACGGAGACCCCGGATATCGTTCAACATCAACGTTGAATACTTCAATTTCATCGTTTAGGAGTCCTATCAACGGTCGGAGGGCCTACACTCATAAAACCGTTACCACAAACAACTACCGATCCCCGCCATTAAGCTCAGCTCGGGCTGAATTAAGCGAAGAAGACTAGCTGTAGAGATGACTAATGTTATCAAATTGTGTGTATTCATGTTTTTTTTTTTTAATTATTAGTACATCATATATTTTTTTCATCGTGTAGATAGATTTCACTTTGTTCATCAATAAAAAAAAAAAAAAACAAGTTTAAATAATTTTTAAAATATAAACAAAAATTATTTTTTTTTTACACAACAGGTTTTTACATTTTTAAAATTTAATCACATTTTAACAAATTTTCAACTATTCAACTATTCGTTATTTAAATTTTGCACTACGAATGATTTTTCGGTGTATTTGTTGACGTTCAGATTGTAAAAGAAGGATTTTCCATATTCAAAAGATGAAATCATAACGGCACATGCTGGTGCTACTTTAGCCAATCGTGGTCCTAGACCTGCAAATAAACCTCGAATACCATGTGCCCGATAAACTTCTTTGAGTCGTTCTGTTGTAGTTTTTATGGGAATGTTCTGGCGTGGCTTGTCTATTTAAAAAAAAAATCATTTAATTTTGTGATAGAATCTGCAAATTAACATTTTAAAAATATTTTTCATAACAAAACTAGTGCATAAAAAAGAACGGGTAACTAAATACGGACATTGATAGGTAAAGTGTTCCAAAATTCATAAGAATCTTTTTCTTGTACCAGTGATTTCTGGTACTGATATAGCTCGAGTTTTTTTAATTTTCGGTAAATTTAAAATTTAAGACTTGGAAAGAAACTAAGAATTCAGCAACGATGGTGAAAGTTAGATTATAATTTTTAAAAAGCGAATTGAAATCCTTGGAAACCTTGTGAGGGCCAGTCAAAGTACTTTACATGAAGAAATCAAAATTTAAGTTTTGCTAAAAAATTCTAGAATTTTAGTATTTGGGAAATTTACAACAAATTATTAAGTCAGATTATGAACACAACTGACCCAGAATTATGAAACACAAAAAATAAGATAAGAAATAAGAACATGGGATAAGTTTGAGTTTGAAAGCAACATCTTCGAAAAGATAATTTTGGTTTTTGTAAAATAAAAACTTTGCACACCATTGTTATTATATCTCAGTTTTAGTTAACTTACCCGTATAGATTACTTGTTCGCCAAACTCAATTTGTTGGTATGTTTTTATTAAATCGAAAGGTGTTGTTATTGTTGCGGCAATCTTAAATTGAAAAAAAGTTTCTATAGAGTATCCAATGGTTGAGAAATAATCAAAGTAGTAGTATTCTATTTACTTAAATACAAATATACTCGCAAGATAAAATTTAATTTTATACATGATTAAAAATAAATCAATTATTATTGTTTTACTCTTACAACGTTTACGACCAATTTTAAAAATGTATAATGTATAAAAATGTATAATTTTTTGCCTTTATTACCTCTTTTAATGTGTTTTTTACTTAGATCTTCTAGAGATAATTGAATACTTTGTATATGAAAACTATAGTACTCTCATGGTGGAAGTCGAATGGGGCTACATCTAAAGTATGCCGGCAACCCTTACTCTTTTTTTTTGCGGAGAGCTTATGGAGGTTTTAAATGATATTTATTGATATTTTTTGGATGCAATAATCCAAAAAATAGTCTCCTCTTGCCCCTACCACCAATTTCCGACGCTTAAAGACTCCCAAAATCGAATTTTACACCTCACATTTTGCAGCGCCACCACAAGGGTCCGGGCAACCCTAAAAATACTCGCCATGATAGTACTATAGTTTTCATATACAAAGTTGAATATAACTCAAACCAATTATTACTTTTTAAATATTTTTTCTAATGGCTTTTTAATAATATTTTTTCTACTTAGAACCAAAATTTCCCCTCCCATCTCTAATACAAATCACCCTGCACATCTGCTAGTGTGCTTTATTTTTCCGAAGATCTGATTCTCATATGTATTCGCTAACCACCCGACTCCTAGTAATAAAAAAAACAATGTACCTATAACAAATTTCAAGAATATTGGATAATGTTTAGACGTTTCACTTTTCGACGACTGTATTACTTAAAAAAAAAAACTTGGTTCTTTTTTTTTCAAATTGTTCCTTATTAAGCACCATTTTTGTTTCCAATACTCAATGATCTTATCAATTTAAAGGTATACGTCCTAGGATCACATGGTTTTTCGACCGTAAATTCCTAAAACCATTGGATATTGAAAACACTAGTAGTACTGAATAAAGTAAGAATTTGAAAAAAGAAATCTTTGATTGAGTTTCTAAAAAAAAGGATTATCTGAAACAACTTTATTTAAGAAAAAAAGGTATTAATCAACGATGATTTATTATAACACTTCAAATGAAAATTAGTTTGCTAAATTTTAAATTTGCTTTCCTACTTATTTAAACGAATTTTTAATGTTTACATAATAAATTTTTTTCAATCAACTATCCTTTGCCAACAACTATCGGAACTTCTTCATATGAAATAATTGTTTTCACTTATCATTATTACGACCAAAAAAGCTGAATGGGAATATAAACAAATTTTTAATCTGTACAAAAAATAAAAAATACATAAGTATATAGTCGTTAGTAAAAATAACGTTGTGTATTCTCATGGGTTTTGTTTTCCAATCAGTTTTGTTTCTCAATCATTCATGTGAAGTTTTCTTTTATGGAAATATGCACAGATAATCGTATATAATATTTGAATCAAGATTCTACGTAATGATGATGCTTATATTCAACAATCACATTTCAATGAATGATGAAAAATATTTGGGTATAAGTGCACAATCACATTTTCGGTGACAACACCTTTGTAAATAGATTTTATTACGACTATGTGTATAAGCTCACACCGGGAAATTTAATATATCTAAAGAAAGGTCATATGCATACAAAAATAAATTAAGTTCAATTTATTTGTCTGTTGTCGGCGATATCAGTCTAGATTAAATTATGTATACAAAAAGATAAGACACAAACCAATTTTAACTAAATAATCTTATCAAAACATACTTACAACTTATAAAGCCATTTATTTATTTACTATGTACTTATTACAAAAAAATAACATATAAGGAACCTCTCAAGCAAAAGATAATAAGCTCTGAAAACAAAAAAAAAACTTACCGATCCAGCTATTGCTCCTGCAACAAAACTAAAACCAAATGTAGGTTCTGTCACTTGGTAGTTCCATTTAAGGGCTTCATAGCACGACCAGTATATACCTTAAAAACAAAAGTACTTTCAACAATTTAACACAAATTATTTAAACAAACGTAGATACCGGAAAAAGGAACATCACGATAAATTGTCGGAGGTAGGCCCTTCCAGAGAACCAAGGCTCCGTCCGCATTGATCATGTTGCGGACAGCTGTCGTCATTTCTTTGTATGTCATCTTTTGTGATTGCATTTTAGTTCGTATTAATTCAAGTGGGCTTACGATTGTAACGGCAAAGATGCGAGACGTTACACCTGCAAATAGAGGCACATACAAGGGCATGTCCGCTGTGCCAATATGCTTATTGTGCCAATCTTTGGTGTGTCTTCTGATTTGTTCGTAGGAAACAAAATATATAATTGTCGATGGAAGGGCTGAGACTAGAGTTGGGCCGAGACCAGACCAAAGGGCTTTGATGCCCTCAGAGCGACTAATTTTTATGACAGCGTCCTAGAAAAATTAATTTGAATAAGGTATTTTACTCAAGAAATAAATGTGTTTACGAAAACCATACAATGGTGCCATTTAGATGAAGATGATTCTTTAATGGAACAGAATTGGGTCCACAGGGGCATAGATGATCCATAAGACCATTGCAGTAGAGGAAGCATTTGTTGGACAGTAGTAACTTTTGTTGCGTTTGTATGCGAGTTTTAACAACATCCAATGGTGTCACTTTAATCATTCAAATATAGTTGTCAATTAAAATAAATATAAGAAACATTTAAATATTTGTTTACTTATCAATGAGGTAATAATTCCACCAGTACATGCTGAGGCGATCTGTTGATGGGGCTTTATTCTAAAACGAGGATCATCTATGTCGATTTTCCGGCGGCTAGTTTGATCAGACAGTTTGGTGAATGGTGTCATTGAATAAAACTTTTATATAATGTTTTAAAATTTATACAATCTGAATTGCCAAATTCAAATTAGAAATAAAACGTGTTTGATTGCATATAAATGTAATTTAAATGTGAAATCGCTGCTTATAATAAATTCAAAGTTTTTATTATGACATTTCATGAATTTAGGTGAGTTCGATTTGACCATTCTAAATATAATCTGCTGAATATAATTTGCAATCTACTACCAAAATAAGGGCCACTTTTTCTAAACTCCGGTTTCTTAAGCTGTGTTCACATAAAAGTTTAATTCCCATATTTATGTTCGGTTGCACCGATATTTATAATGAGGTATTTTGTATGGACTATTATTCAAATTAAAACTTTTAACTTGAAAATCAGTATTCACCGTTAAACAGAATTTGCCATTTTTCACATACATGCATCTGTATCGCATATTTAGTCCTTCACTTTTTTTCAAAAGTAAAGTAAGTCAATATATAGCTAAGCCTTATGAAATATTTGTGCGTTCATTTCAAATAAATATTTTTGTGAACTAGAAAACAAATCAGTAGTTAATTAGGGTGTTAAAAATCAAACAACGCGTTGTTGTCAATCATAGCAAAGTGTTGTTATTGTTGCTTCAGGTATTGTTTAGCTTTGATTTTGACTGTTTGCTATCACTTATACACGCCATTTAAAATTTACAGCCCCTAGTTAGAAACACTTTATGATTTCACGAGTCCATACACAAAAATGTTTCACAATACTCTAATAACTAAATGCAAGCAAAATTTGTTCTGAAATCGTAGCCTAACAAAAAATTAAGAAAAGTCTAATAAGTGTGTTGCGACCCTTAAGAATATTCTACTTCATTATTTTGCTTACGAAAAAAATAAAACTCATATACATGCCCTGTTTTCTCTTATGCCAAATTCATACATGCTAAATGAAACGGCTGTATAAATTTTACTCAGCGATACCATTATGTTATTCAAAGCAGGAAAGTACACAAAGTGAGAGAAAGCAAGTCCCTATTACAATAAAAAATTGTCTTGCATCTCATTTGTTCCGACTAAATAATATAATTATAAAAAGAGATAGGAGTAGTCATAATTTTTCTTATACCCTCGTCGATCGTCGTCGTCTTTTATGAAAGATTGATTACTCTACAAAAATAAGGAATATAGATAAACCCATTCCGATTTTGCCGGTCTCCGTCTCTACATCTGGATTTAATTATTATAAAAATACAATTTTATTTAATAAAACTTAGACAGAAAAAACTTTAAATTGTAAAGATGATTGCAAAAATTTTATTCTTGCTTGCACTTTTGTGTCCTGCAATAGTTTTAACGGAATCTGAAGAAAATTTCGCAACAGCTCTTTCACCAGATACATTCGATAATGCAATCAAGGAAAACAATCATTTTATCATGTTTTTTGCGCCATGGTAAGTTGTGATTGAAATTAAAAACATATTTTCTAATAATTTTTATTCCTTTTTTTGTAAAAGATTATTTTTTATTATTATGACGTGTCGACAAAAACACGGAAGACTTCTTTAAAAGGAGATAACAAAATGTTCTTCTTCACTATTTTAAGTTCACTAAAGTTAGGTTCGTAATCTTAATAAAAGATAACAACCAGAAAAGAAATTTTCTAGCGTTTCTTTGAGCACTTTATATAAAAGTAATTTGTAATGGGGTTGTCGATTGCGTTTAAATATACAGTAAATAAATTCATATGGGTATGGGGCAAGAATATAAAAATCGACAACCACAGCAAAATTTTAACTTGCCAAGTTATTAGATTCGATCAGATTTTTTTTAAATACCTAATCCCGGATGTAGGTATATGTATATGCATATATATATATATGTACATACATAAAAAATACCTAATTTGGAAGCTACATCTTCAATAACTTTATCATGACCAACAATTTCAAATCTTCACCTTATAATAATTAAGTCTAGTCGCCCACAAGATTTAGCTTATCTCGAAATTTGTGTGACATTTGTATCAATACGTCATGTTGAACATTTTTGTTTTGAAATGAGGTCATGAAATAAAGTTAGTTAAAGAGTTGTTCTCCAAACCTAGAATTCAAAGATCAGTTTTTTACACCACAATATTGTAACAATAGAATTACCAAACAATTGTCTCTTAAGATGACCATTAACGACCGAGCCGAATTGCAACTTCTGATTTCGCATTGTTTTAAACTAGCCGTTAATGAGGAATCTAGATCGGTCGCCAAACTTAATTTATTTTGTAATTTGGCTCCGCTCAGCCATTTGGATTTTCAAAAAATTAGAAATCCAAAAATCAAAATGACTCCGGGCAATTCGGCTCCGTAATGTATTGCCTTTATTCTCTTGTAACCATAATCACTTGGGATTTGGTACAAAAGTTTGAACTTTATCTGGACTTTGTTAAGTCGATACGGTTGATTTGTTTTAAAGGATTAATGCAACTGTTTATAAATTCGCCCATTTATTTGAAAGAATTTTTTGAGTTAGACGATTCTTTATATCAGATATTTTTTTTAAATCAGTTTTGTACACAGAATTTTTTTCAATACAAATTAATTTAATTTTTCTTTTAACGTATTAATTTTAATGTTTTTTCAACTATTCAGACGGCAAAGCTGCCGTGCTATTTTGTAAACAATGCAATCAATCAATGGTGACTAATAAAAACCAATCCAATCTAATGTTAAAACTGAAAAATATAATTGAAATTAAACACTTATGCCGGATTTACACGAATGGCAAAATGCCATTATTTCTGTCAAATTCTAGCCATTTTTCTTTAAATCGTGTAAACGCTCTAAATACTGGCAATATTTTTGCCATAAAAAAATGGCAGAGAAAAATTGGCAGAAAATATTGCCATTAATATGGCTATGTGTAAACTCTGTGCTGACGCCATTTTCCAAATTTTGCCATTCTAGAAAAAAAATGAACATGCTCATTCTTTTTTGGCAAGTTGCCATTTTAAATGTCAAACCAAACGTCATTTTTAAAAAAGAGGAAAGTTATGGAAAAATATCAACTTATTCTTATTTTAATGGTTTAATAAGGTAAATAAATCATGGTATCTACAAAAGTAAATAGAAAATATTGCGTTAAACAGGGTAAAATTACAAGAAAAACACATTTTAATATTTTCAACGCAAGTAGCAGATTTTGGCCGCATAAAAAATATTAAAATGTGTTTTTTTTTGTTTGTAATTTTAACATATTTAACGCAATATTTTCTATTTAAATTTGAAGATATGATCATCTATTCATCTTATTAAACAATTAAAATAATAATAAGTTGATATTTGCTTCAGAAATAGCTTAAAAAGATTTATTCGCAGACGCAGTTCGCAGCTCATATGAATCGCACTTAAGGACTCTGCTCAAATTTGACCCAAGATACTTATAATGTGTTCCTAACTCAATTAAAAATTGAATTCAATTTAATTTTATTTACTTTTTGTACCTCACTTTAATATATAGATATACTAGATCCCGAGAGAGCAATGGTTTTCGTCCTTGATTCCATTTTTTTCTTGTTTTGAGTTTCTATAATACTATTGTTTTTTTTTCTTGATAATTTAAAAAAAAAATCGGTTATAATGGATCGTTTATGGCAGTCATGTAAACATAAATTTTCTGTCTTTGCCATCAAATGTTGCCAAAATAATGCCAACATTAAAATCTGCCATTTATTGAACTCGTGTAAATGCATGTCATAAATAAAATATTGCTTCCATTATTTTGCCATTTTTTTGGCAGAAATATTGGCATCTTTGCCATTCGTGTAAATCCGGCATTAGGCACACACCACTTTTTTGGCAATTCAATCCCTAATTTTTCAAATCCAATGCCACTTATTCATACAGTAGAATTCATCTAGACTCCGGCACTTTTTTGAATCATGGAAAATCTTTGATATTTTTTTTTTGTTTTTCATTCAGGTGTGGCCACTGCAAACGTCTTCATCCATTATGGGAGCAATTGGCTGAAATGATGAACGTAAAAGAAGATGCCAAAGTCATAATCGCCAAAGTTGATTGTACCGAACACCAAAAGTTGTGTGCTCAACATGAAGTTACAGGTATTCCAACTAACCGATTAAAATAAATTCCAAATAAATTCTATATATACTTAATATTTTTATGTAATTTAAGGTTACCCAACATTGCGCTTCTTTAAGTTGGGCGAAACTGAATCTGTCAAATTTAAAGGCAGTCGAGACATGCCAGCTATGACTGAATTCATTCAGCAACAACTTGGCTCAGTAAGTAAAATGTTATCAATGCCCTAAAAATCTTATTAAGTGTGCACAAACAATTTAGGAAAATGAAATTCCAATGGGAGATGATGAAGAGAATGAAATTGACCAAGACGTTCCAACAGCAAACAAGTTGGTTGAGTTAACGGAAAACAATTTTGCACAACATGTTTCTAGTGGTAATCATTTTGTCAAATTCTACGCTCCATGGTGCAGCCATTGTCAAGTAATGAAATTATTCTTTAGTCTTTATTTAATAGATCCTAAATTTTTTTTTTTCATTTTTATTTATAAGAGTTTGGCTCCAGTTTGGGATGACCTTGCTAAAGCACTCCAACATGAAACCTCTGTTACAATTGCCAAAATCGACTGCACCCTTTATCGTCCAATCTGCCAAGACTTCGAAGTCAAAAGCTATCCAATACTGCTCTGGATCGAAGACGGAAAGAAAATTGAAAAATTCACTGGCTCTAGAAATCTAGAAGATTTGAAGGCATATGTTGAGAAAATGCTCGGAGGGGCAGCTAAAAAGAACGAAATCGATGATGCTGGATCTAACCAAAAGGAGGAGGGAGACCAAACTGGGGTTGTTCAGCTGACTGCTGATGCATTCGAAAATACAATTAAAAATGGCATAACATTTATTAAGTTCTATGCACCATGGTGTGGACATTGCCAAAAACTAAGTCCAGTTTGGGATCAGTTGGCAGCCAAGACGCATGTTAAAAATTTAGGAATCAAAATCGCAAAGGTCGATTGCACTCAATCCGAAAATAAGGAACTTTGCCAAGAACAACAAGTAGAAGGTTATCCTACATTGTTTGCATACAAAAACGGTGATAAATTGAGCGAATATGAAGGTGGTCGGTCTCTGGAAGACTTAAATAGTTACATTGTCAAGCTTGTTGGCCACGACGAGCTTTAAGTCACTTCATATTGAAAAATAAAAACGCATTTTAATTCACTGCTTCAGTAGAGTGGGTGTTTATAGTTTTTTTTTTGTTCTTTTTTTTTTAATAATTATTTTCATAAGACCTTCGATATATTGTAAGAAAATACCAAGAAATTTTTTTTGTTGTTGTTTTAATTTTATTGATGAAAATAAAGAAAATACTATTATCTGGAAAAAAAAAATAAACTGGAACTTTTCTAAATCAAAAAATTATTATTTTTGTGTACAATTCAACATAATTCTGCTTGTTTGTTAACCTAAAAATTAAGTGGTACTCGCTGAGTGCTCTTAAGTTTAAGAGCCTCTTGGCTCAAAACATCTTCCCTTATTAGATCATGAAAAGGACATTTTTATCTCCTAGTGAGGGAGGATTTTACGAGTTAAGAATACCAATCTCAGCCTCTAATAGCAGACAATTTTCGTACATTTTAAAATTCTTGTAATCGCAATTAAATGAATAGCAGTATTTTGAACGACTATCGTTATTCATAATAATCACCAGGTTAAACTCATAATAGGGCTCATAATTTGGATGGAATATTGTTTGGGCGAAAATCATAAGGTTTTGGACTCATACTTATGGCAAAACTAGAATATAATATTATTTCTTTTGATTTAAACACACTTATTTAAGTCTCTCGTGATGAAAAATATGTATTTTTGTTTATTTTAAATTGTTTTGGTATCTTATTTACAAGTAAACAATTGGCGAGGAGCATTATCTTGCTCGCTACGTGTAACAATGCAAATTGTTAATGTGGGTATAGATTTGCTTTTTATTATGTCCCCAACGTCGTCATTGCCCATTTTTTAAATGACTAAATTTTAACCAAAATAAATTTAAGCTACAACGCTAGTGAACTTTGTTAATCGAATTTGAAATTTATCTAAACTCGTAAATTTCAATACAACTTTCGGGCACATGATTTAATTCGATGGACTGATATAGCTCTGATGATTTATGATAATAATACCCTTCCATTTTTCCTTTTGATTTTGTAAAACATATGTAATAAAATCCGGCAAAAGATGCGCCGTTTATGTCTTTAATTGTATGGTCCGGTACCTAAGAAAAATAAAAATTACTTATGTGTTAACTTCAAGGACTCAAAAAGACTGAATATAAAATTATAAATTAAGATACGTACCAAAAAATGTTCCTTCCATCGCATAAAAACATAGTCACTCTTTTCCAATGTCTCGTAGTCAAAGCTATCAGAATAAAATATATCTTTGTAGTCAGCAAAAGCGTTGAATTTTCCCTATAAAAATATATTTTTTTTAGTTCAATTTTTTTTGTTGTAAAGACTTTTTAACTTACCCAATGACCTCTATCAACATCTGCATTAGCTTCCCACTTTCTCGTCAGAAATGGATATTTTTTGGAAATTATTTCTCCATCAAAAAATGTTGTCAATGTTGGGAATTCAAACGTAAGCCCGTTTATCTTAAGGTAGCCGCATAAAAATGAATTCTCCATATCTACATGCTGGTTAGGAAAATTATGAAATCATAATGAGTTAACAAATTATAGAAAATGTATGAGTATGGATCTCTAGCTGAAGGTATCGCTCATTTGCGTTATGACTCAACTTAAAAATTGAAAGTTTTGAACTACTACATAAGTCATTGTTAGTTAAATGTCTGACTATTTAATCTTATTCATATTTGTTCTCAATTTTACTTAAAAGTCTTAAAATTCGAACTGCAAATGAATAATGTTCTAAGTTCTGACCAATACCTTTAACTTTTTCTCAAAAATTCAGAATTCACCATAAGTTGAAATGTGTTTTTATATAACAATTTTAAATATTATTCTTTTGTTTCACATTTTCACAAATAATGCATTGGCTTTTGGTAAATGATGTGGTTAGTAATTACCTGCAATACAACTTCAACATCGTATGAATTCCCTTGTGATTTTTGAAATCCCTGGAATTTTGATCCATTGTAGAGCAATGTTTTTGTAACACCGGTTTGTTTCGAATTAGCTGGTGGCGGAGGTACTATATCATCTTTAACGGGCATGTTTGAAGACGCTACAAACTGGAAAGGTATGATGTTTCGCACACAAAAAAAGTTCTTAATCAAATAAGTGTTGTATTCAAATGTTAAGTACACCTGTGGAAAAAGAAAATATTTATATTAAGTTAATAAACAGCAAAAAAAAAAAGAAACGACTCAAAAGTCGATTTCCTAAATATTAAAACTGAGAACATTAATTATACACAATACAAATCCTTGCAAAAGGGAAACATGCCGAGATGTCACACCCCAGAACATTACAGATAATACACCGCAAACAAGACGTACAACACATTTCACCATTATTCAGTCCCTTAGTTTCTGATTTGTTCGATTTTTGGGTCCTTTCATATTTATTCTGTGTTTATTTATGAAATTACATACTATAGTTTTAACCAGAGCTTCTATTGATACTTTCTGAAATTTTATCTCGAATTAGTCCTTACCCATTAAGCACTATTTTTACAAGTTTCACCAATTACGGTATTCATCTTTAAACACGAATGCGGGACCCGCATACAATTTTTGGATGGATAATTTAATACGTTATCTATCATATAAATTATTAATTAATTAGTCATTTGTTCGTACCAATACAATTTTGCAATTGTAAACACAAAATTTGTAAAGCAAAACGAACAGGACTAGTAAAAGAATAAAAGCGGTGGTACATAATATGTACTTGTGGTTTTGTTATAATCTCTCGAACTAGACGGATTTTTTAATGCCTTTAAACAATATTAAATCCAGTTATGAGTAATAACGTTATATGTAGCTATAATAGCTATGTATGTAGGTATGTACATTTGTAGTTAAAAATGATCGTATTGTACTAATACAATACGGAATATATAGCTCAACTGAAGTGCTACTATTTACAGAAACCATCTGATAAAGACTATAAAATCAGCGTTCAAAATCGAGTATAAAAAAATGCAAATTTATTTATTTGTTCGACGGTACGAAACAAGTGGTGCGGAGATCCAGTTCATATTAAATAATTACTGCGTTACATTATTTCTACCAAGTCAAAATGCTAAAACAATCAACTACTTGAGTTGGTTTAATGCTACTGCGTATAATAAATTTGGCAAAATAGGAAAAAAATAATATAGATCACCCCTTGTATTTTGCACTCAGCAGAAATGTAATATTCCTCCGGTTGGCTACAGTATTAAATGAAAACAAACGCCTAATTAAATCAATATAATTTTAATTATTTCCTCTATGAGTATAGAATGTTTGTCTATTTTTGGATGACTTACATACATTGTAAGGCAACTGTTGTATAAATTATAGCATCTGTATGGAGGAAAGCAAAATATAAAGGGTATTTAAATTGCAACGCAAAATGTAAAATTTTAGATGGAATGTTTTCGGATGCAGTTAATTAATGGTAGAATAAAAGAAATAAATTAATTATTTTTCTTATACATAAAAAGGCTTAATTTGGACATTATACTTCCTTGTTCAACTCTCTATTCAAGGAAAACGATACTTTTAATGTACTTTGTTTTCAAGTGTTTAGGTAATTGTTTTTAAATATTGGTACTTACTTGAATACGAATGCTACAAAATAAATAGATTACTATTATTAAATACTTTAATTTTTTATAAGTTAAAATGTTATTTTTTTTTATTAATTTATATTACGAACTAATTTTGTTCATTTGACATTAAGTCATTAACAAACACAGAAAATCTATAAAAAAGTGACAAAGGTTTTCAAACAGCTGTTTGACGTTTTTTGACATAAAAGCAAGGGAAAAAAGTGTTCAACTCCAGCCTGCCGTTAGTGGCTGTATTCAGCAATATTTTAGTTTTCGCTTCCTTTTCGAGATAATGGTTTTATTATACATATTTAGCTGGATGGGACCTTTGTATATGAAAACTCTTTGTATATGAAAACTATAGTACTATCATGGCGAGTTTTTTTTAGGGTTGCAGAGGTCCTGGTGGTGGCGCTGCAAAATGTGAGGTGTAAAATTCGATTTGGTGAGTCTTTAAGCGTCGAAAATTGGTGGTAGGAGCAAGAGGAGACTATTTTTTGGATAATTGCATCCAAAAAATATCAATAAATATCATTTAAAACCTCCATAAGCTCTCCGCAAAAAAAAAAGAGTAAGGGTTGCATAGGTAAATTAGATGTCGCCCCATTCGACTTCCACCATGATAGTACTATAGTTTTCATATACAAAGGAAAACTATAGTACTATCATGGTGGAAGTCGAATGGGGCGACATCTAATTTACCTATGCAACCCTTACTCTTTTTTTTTGCGGAGAGCTTAAAACTAGGAAAACTATAGTACTATCATGGTGGAAGTCGAATGGGGCGACATCTAATTTACCTATGCAACCCTTACTCTTTTTTTTTGCGGAGAGCTTATGGAGGTTTTAAATGATATTTATTGATATTTTTTGGATGCAATTATCCATTTGCCTCTACCACCAATTTTCGACGCTTAAAGACTCCCCAAATCGAATTTTACACCTCACATTTTGCAGCGCCACCACCAGGACCTTTGCAACCCTAAAAAATATTCGCCATGATAGTACTATAGTTTTCATATACAAAGGTAGTTTTCATAGTTCTGTATGTTTGTTCGTTGAGCTACAGACTGCATTTACTTTAAACTTGGTGTTTATAGTGTTTTTTCGGGTTTCTCCACACGTTTTTTAGAAAACGGCTCCTACAATTTTTTTTTTGAAAAAAATCAATGAAAAAAAAAAATACAAAATGTTTAAATTTTTAACTCTCTTAAAAGCGGTTCATCTGATTAAAATCAAAATTTTTAAGCAAAAGCATTTAAAATTTTATTAAAGTACATATTTAATACTTAAGTTTCTATTTCAAATTACTCGAAAAATAAATAAATATTTTTGTTCAACGTATAAGTACGGTCTATTATAAAACAAGAAAAAAAATCAAATTAAGACGTTACTAACGCAGCCTCCCATACAAATGATTTCCGAGGACGATCAGAGGATTCTAATAAAATTTTGTGAGTTTATTTATATTTGTAAAACACACATTATTAATCAGTTAAAAAAACTCAAATAAAGACTTACCCACACCAATGAGAAACCGATGTGATGATGAAAAAATAATAACAAAACAACTTTTTGTTGTCAATCATAGCATGTGTTATTACTTATTACTGTTGTTTCATCTTCGTATTCGAATGTTTCGATTCGATTCAGGTCAGCCTTAAGACATTATTCACGGTATAAAAATTAAAAAAAATTATTTTTCAAAAATCTCAAATTTGTGATAAGCGGTTCCGAAAAACGGTTTCTACGAGGCTAGTTTGTATCATCGATTTAGGTAATCAACTGATTTCGGTTGGTGATTTACTTTTAGTTTTGTTTTTAAATTACTTGTCTTTAAAAAAATAAATCCAGATTCAAATTGCATCCATGTATGTTAGATGTGAGTTTAAAAAAAAGAACATAATATTCACTCATCAAATTTGAGCAATTGTTACACATTTCACCAATAAAAAATTAATATTGCTGGCTCCAATTTTCAATGAAAGCTTATTCAAATAGTTGTGTATCTTACTGAAATTTAATCTCGTTTCATTAGGCATAAATATACAATAGAAAGTTATCATAATTTGATTATTATAACATCTTTTTTCTTTGTTATTTTATTATAATAAAAATTAATAAGTTAATTATTTTGTAAGCTGAAACTATATATCTGCGCAGGCGCTGAGAACTGCCTCTTATTGAAACAATTGGGATTACATCATTTAAGTTGGATTTGTGAATATTGCTATATTATAATAACCGTCCATTAGGCTGGTAGCACTGGTGGCGGTTATTTTTTTTAACAATCTGATTGCGTAAAGTCGATATCTTTTTTCACACTTCTTGCTAATCTATCTAGCTCGGCTGCTGCATCGGTGCGTACTGAAAACTTTTCGGGCGTAATTGAGACATCTGTGCCGTTAGCTGTGCGAGGTGAACTGAGTGAACCCGGTGGAGTTGCAGGCGAGCCTGATTTTTTGTGCAGTAGAGAATTGAAGAAATTAGCAAGAACGCCTTCACCACCAGGTGTTGAGGGATTAAGTTTGGGATCAATCTACAATAATGAAGTGCAAAATACTTTTATATAATAATGATTTTTTTTTTAATTTGTATTTTACCTTAATAGGCGAACTTTGACTTGTAGAGCCTGGTGTCCGTGGAACATTTTTATTACCACCTTGGGAACGCAGGGGTGATTCTCCACGAATTTGGCCCTGGCCTTGTTGAAGAATTTGTTGTTGCCTCTGCAGGAAAGTTTGTTCATCTTCTGTTTGAACTTCTGCTTCTCGATTCGAAACAGTCTGAAAAGAAATATTTGTAGAAAGTTAAGTTAATAAAAATACATTGTGTAATGGTAATATCTTATTGGATACGCTCATCCTGAAATTCATTTCTTATTCGACTGAATCATGAGTGAAGGTAAAACTATCACCACCAGATAATAGTTTTACCTTCTCTCTTCAAAATTCTTACTTTTCTTCGATTCCGCATAAAAAAGTGGTCAGTTAAAATTGTGAGACGTCTCAAAATATATTAAAACACAACAACAACAAAAAACTTGTCTTTTTTTCATGCCCGGGATACCTCTCACTCTGCACTCAACTATACCTACGTAAGTAGCAACCATGTCACAAGTAATTATAAATAAAAAGTTATGTTGTCATCACTATACGAGAACAAAAATAATAAATTTTTATTATTATATATTTTTTAAATTAGCTTTTAATTTTTTTAAGTGAAAAAACCAAAAAAAAAATAAATACAATAGAAAGATGTTCCTTTTTTATTACAAATTACAAATGCATCTTGATTGCTGGGTAAATTGATTTTGCAACAAAAGAATCATTTCCGAAAAATATTTAAGTAAAGAAGTACCTGAAAAGCATCTCAGACCCTTTTGTTTGTTTGTTCAGTAATGAAATTAAATTTATTACTAATATGGACATATTACTATGTCATACCTGTAAATGTTGAAGTTGCATTCGAATTAATCAGCATCGATTTACGCTTTCCACAAACCAAGTGGTACAAAAGCAACGGGATATAAATACGTAAAAAAAAAAATAATTTACCTTCCTAGAATATCCCTGTCTATTTACTGAATTCCAAAACTGTTGTCTTGCGCCCCTTTGTCTGATTAGGTAACTGTATTCTTCAGGTAACGAATTACGAAAATTACATACAACATAGATGTTCTTCCTTTGAATATTGGAACAAAATTTTAAAATAAATTTCATGGCAGAAATACGAAAGCAGAATTTCTTAGACCAATTTGAAACTTTAGTACAGTTGAATGTCTAAGGTCGCAAAACTATTCACTACTTTGAGTGAAGATTTTCAAATGCAAAATCATAAAACTTTATTACATTTACCTAAGTTCCCTAAAGTCATTTTTCTTAAATTCCTGAAAATATTTCGAACAATCCATTTGTAACCAATTTGATTAAATATAATTATAAATCCAGTTTATTATAAATGTATACAAAAATGTAATCTATCTAACACTTTTTATGACCTCTTCATAGAAATAGCAATAGTCATTTAGCAAATCCTTTCAAATGAGATAATCTCGGGCAGGCTACCTGCGAGATTTAAGTAGGTATTTTACTAATTGGCTTATTACATAAAAATATATATGTTCACAAAATTTGAACAGGTAGCTCCTTTTTTATGTTTACAAAATTTGAGCAGGTAGCTCCTTTTTTAATAAATTCATTGATTATTTTAAGATAAATACACATGATTTGAAAATAGATTTCACAGTCTTGATTTAACCTCCAAACAATTTATCTCGCCAACCTAGTTAAAAAATAAAAAAATAATATAATGGATCAGTATGAAATTAGTATAAAAACAGAAGATTCGGACGAGCCGAAAACAATCGATGATTATTTCGGCTATGATATTAAGCAAACACTTGAAGAAATCGAATACAATATGGAAGGATTATCACTGACAATTGTTATGGAACCATGCAATAAGGAATTATCAAAACATTATAAAAAAGTTTTTGAATATAAATTGCCAGACGCCAAACAAGAAGAAGAAAGAATAAAAATTAAACAAAACGAAAAACTTGAAGTGCTAATAAAAAAGGAAGAAGAAACCAAATCTGAAGAAAATCAGTTTGAGCCTAACGAATATCTGATAAAAATGATTGACAGAATCGAATCGCGCCAAAAGGATTATGATAATTTATTCAACAGAGTTATGGAAAAACTAACGGATCTCCAGGAAAATTATAGCGAAGAAGATTACAAATTTTCAATTATCAAACGGAATAACCGATACCAACTCTCCGATGCACCTTCAGAAAACTCCTCAGATAGTGAAGGGGATTCATCAGATTGTGAAGAAGAAGAAGACTCATTCGGATCATCGTGTTCTCCTAGGAAAAGAAAAACCAGTGCAGAAGACAGTGATTTCGAAGCGGATCAAAAATCCAAAATCCAATGCTCAATAAAGTACCCATTTTTAATTGGTTCAGACACGGTGGTTATTGGACCAAGCGGAACAAAAATCAATCGTAAGGATTTTGAGTCATTACAATGGAAAGATGCAGCTGGAGCAACAAGGGAGCTCTGCAATGTGATTTTTGGTGAACGAATATTGGCAACACATTCATTAACTGGAAACCAATCACCGGCTTTTCGTGGACGAGAAAGACCAATCAAAGAACAACTTGACTCAGATAAAACCAGCGATATAACACATTTTATTTGCGCTAAATTTAATGTGACTCAGCAACTTGTAAGAGCAACAATAACAACTAAATGTGCCGATGCAGCTAAGAAAATTAAACGTATCAAATTGAAAAAGGATACAAAAAAAGTAATTGTAATTAATTTAATATAGTTAAATTGTTTGTTTTTGTTGTGTAATAAATTAAAGAAACTATAATATTATTTTAATATGCTATTCTTTTACTTAATCTGAAATATCCACTCTGATAGATGAGTAATTTAGGATTTTTTAGTGTCATTTCAGATTCGACTGATAAATAAATAACATCAACATTATTGCATATTCAAGTAATACCATTATTTTGTTGTTGATTTTGCCTTGTAGGGCTAACCATAATAGGCGGACGCTGTCGGATGAAAATAAGCGAATACAAGGAAATCAAATAATATCACTTCTTGACTTTTGTTGAGCTTCGGGAGTGAAGAGCACACCTCCACCAAGAAAAACTGAGTGAAGTAAGAACGAACCAAAGAGAGAGATGATTCATTTTACTTGTGTGATATATGGTTGACTTTTCCACTTGAACGCTCTTGAAGCTACTTTTCGTTGGTTTTAATTATCTCCCGACTGCGTGGGTCTATTATACTTAGCCCTTAATTTAAGTGATTCAATAAAAAAAATACAAGGTAGATAAAAAAGGTAAATTATTTCTTACCTTCCGAGATGGAGGAGCAATAATAATATCCGTATAGTAATCTTCGGCTTTGCATGAATGCATGTTCTCGTACAAAATACTAATTTTCTTTAAATTATCCCATCCAGCAGGACTGAAAAATAATAAAATATAAATAAAAGTATTGACTATACTTTCAATAAAACAAAATAATTTTTTTTCTTACATTAAAACAGCATCTTTTTCAACAACAAGCGCAGGTGTTCGGAATGGTAAGTCGTAAATTCTATGAGTTAAATATTTATAGAGCAGATCACAGTTCTTGTCTTCCTTAACGCTGGTATAAAACAGAGATGTTCCATGCTGTAGACAAAATCTACGAATCCACTGTTGTATAAAATCAAAATGCTCATCCCTATAATCGTATTCTTTTTCTAATGTCGTCATATAGTCGGTCTATTAGAGAATCAACCATTAATAAATAAATATATAATAACATTCTCTTTTTATATGTATGTATATACTTTTGTGACAACTACAACCATATCTAGACCAAGATTGGTTGTAAGTGCTCCTTCTGTCAGAGGCAATAAATCATCATCATCGACAGAATTATTACGAACTGATCGTTTGATAGGAGAACCAGGATCTAGATCATCGCCAACTTCACAATAACTTTGCCATGAAGTAATTAGCCGTTGACGGGCATCTCTACTTTCTTCAGGATCTAATTTAAGGCTTTCAATATGTTCTGCAAGCACTTTTATCCAATGATTAAGTTGCTCCAGCCATGACCATGGTGCTGTCATTGACACTGTGAGTATCACTAAGGTGTGTGCATAATTGTTTTCGTTTAAGGCATACTTCAAGAGATTTACATGACCTGGATCACCATCAAGAACCCACACACCTAATCGTGTCATATCTTATTGAGCATGGGGAAAAAAAGGTTGGTTTGAAAAAAAAAACGTTATCTAAGTTTCAGCTTACCATCTCTGTATTCATCCTTAACATCAATGTAAGCATATTCGAGACCAGAACCTTTTTTCGGATCTTCAACGCCTTGAAGTTTAGCGATTAGTGTTGTCTTACCCGTGGCATTGTCACCCAATACTAAAACAGATTTGTTCGATGGAAGTTTTGTGCTGCCCTGCTTCTGAACCTCACTCAAAATTGCCGACCTAATATGTATATTTGGAAGAAATATTTGATTAAACTTTTAACATTTTTGGAATGAAAAAGGAAAGAAAAGGTAGAAAAAAAGTAGTTTCTTTAAAATACTGAACCTATACTGTACTGAATGACTTATAACTTGTTAATTACATATTTATGTAAGATAGTAAAGTCTGAATCATGTAGAGCAAAGGGTGCGGACGTTATCAGACAAAATGGCTGGCCTTGTGACCCCTTTCGATAAAAAAAAAAATAACAAACAATTTGAACACAACAACAAGTGCAGGCTCACAGGATTCGATTCGACATGATCTGTCGCGAAGCCTGTAACGTGACTCGTATTGTGTTTTTTAAAAGCTCGAGGTGTCTGTAAGTTCATTAAATAACTCGTAAATTTACAAGAGGATTCTGCAACAAATAGGGTTTAGGCTGATTTTCCAGGGTCGACTCTTTAAATGTTATATTTTTCCAAAAAGTGTTAGGGTTAAGGCCATTTTTTTCACGCAGCTAAATTCGAACAAATCATTAAAAAATTGAAATCTGGTTTCATTTTGAAGCGTTAATGGAACTGTCGGGTTCCATTAACTAATGGAACCATTAAATGGAGTCATCAAATTTAACTGAGATTCATAACAACGGGACTTAGGTTTGTATTTTCAGAAATGAAAAAAGTTTGGCTATGTCAACAAAAAATTATTGCAGGAGCAGAGCTCTTGAAGTGAAAGTATGTTTAAGATCGGCCGGATGTGCGTATTCAGTGTCTACATTATGGTATTATTTATTTTAATACCATACCCGCATACTCTAATCTAAATGAAAACAAAATAAAAAATCATTTTAAGAAAAAAACTAAATGCTTTTCTGAAATGCTGTGTCCTTTAGCCAAAATATATGTAAACAAATCTAAATTGAAATATTGAATATTTCATATTTAAACTAATACCTATATTTCTCTAGCTAACTTTGTACTTTGGACTTATGTAGATTCTATAAAAATAATACGACGTAACAGAAGGATTTCGTCTCTTTAAGTTTATAGAAAACTTAACTTTTGTTACAAAAGAATTTTTATAAGAAAAACAATGTTCTAATACCAACCAACGACTCGATGATTGATTTGACTGCCTAACCATATGTGATTCAACATTACAGGTAGGTTTAGTTAGAGTTACGTCTTTAGAATCATAATTAGCACTTTGATCTTTGATGGGTTTGCCAGTATCAAATTGTTTATTAAATTAATTAGTTAAGAAGTTTGTTTTACAATGGCTCTGCCTCGGCTCCGGCAGCCAGCTCATATTGTTTGGTTGAATTTATTAATATTAGGTATGTGCATATTTATTCAAACATATTGAAACAAATTGGCAACACCACCAATTTACCTTTTTTGGCAAAGGTGTGTGTTGTCATTTAAATTGACAGTTTCCTTTAACATACTGTTCTACCTGTCTTTTCATAACTAAAACCACTCACCATCAGCCGTCACTCGTCACCACTATTGGGAGGGTCTTTGGCATTCGATTTCGACTCAAAAGTAGTCTTCGCATGAAGTCATGCAATTTCATTGATATGCAAAATAATGTACAACTCAAGATGAAAAAAACTTAAAACTAAACAACTACAGAAAAATGATAAAGAAAAAAAAAAGATAATTTTTCACGGACATGAGATGTGAAATGATGATGTGTTGTCAAGATTTCTCTTTGTTTAGAGGTTACACACTATTGAGGGCCTTGGCTTTGCCCATCAAGCTTACCATAAGTTCTCCTTTTCGGCAGCATCCTTTTTCTTTGCACCAATTGCCGTGGTATGACCATTCATCTGAGTGCCAATTTCCATCGCCATCTTCTCACGCCAGAGTCGAAGATGTGGGAATTCTAACTCGACTTTTTTGTCTTGTCAAAAAAGGAGCTTTGATATTTACAAAATTTTAATGATTTAAAATAAATTAAAAATATACACAACTAAAATACTGCAAACACTTCGCGAATTCTTTATTTCTCGCGAGCTAGATTAAAGAACTATTCGAAAACTTTTTTTTTTTTAATTTCTCGTTGATGACTAAGAAAAAGAGGCAGCGAGAGCACAAAGCTGAGTTGGAGGTTGCACACGGGTTTGGTTAACAAAAAAACTTTATTGCAATTTACAGTGCAGGAGTTTAGCATGCAAAATAACAATAAAACTTTTCTTTATATTTTGGGGTTTTTCAATTAGTTTTTGCTTTCTTTCGACTATCACTAGAGCGAGTGGAAATCTTCAAGGGATTTTCCTTTAGGACTTCACTTTTTTTACCACAAAAATAAAGAAAAAAAGTGATGTGTGTTTAGTACTCGCTCGCTCGCACACTTGTTTTACTAATGAGAAAATGTTTTTCTAGTTCACTTGGTGTCTTTTGTCTCATGTGTACTGTGTGAAGTTGCCAACAATGCAGAAAATTGTTCCTTTTTTTGACATTTTCTAGAAAAGTGATGCCAGGAAATTCGTTTTTATTTATTGATGCGTCCAAAAAAAAAAATTGTGTGATCGCTTCGGAACAAGGCGGGCAACCGATATTTTGTAGGTCGAGTTCTTATTAGTTGAAAATGCTTACAAAAACACCAGCAACTAAAGGCTCAAATGAAGAGAACGCGTTTTAACGTTACATTTCACCACCGATTTGAAATGAACTCATTTTTTTTTAAAGTTCCTGAATTTAAGAAACTATTAACTATGTTTTCCATGAGCTAGAGGGAGAATTTTTTGGGTTAAAGTTCTCTTTGATTTATGAGCACCCCATCAAATCCGATTCTCAGCATTTAAGACGGAAGAAACGTATAAAGCTGAATGTTGGCTCGCACCTTGTGCAAAAAATCGATTTTTCTCATTTTTCAACAGATGTTCGAGGGAAAAAAATGTAAAATTAAATCTAATAAAATTTGCAACCAAAAAATATGTAATTATTTTGAGAGGTTAAAAGAAATAAAAATATAATGTATAAGTACATATGTAAATATATGAGAATATATACTGAAATTTTTTAGTAAGGTATTTTTTTTCTCTTTGAATGTTTTTTTTTAATTATCTGTTATCGGGATCTGGATTATCTTTTACACGAAATACAAAAACGATTTGGGATCCTGCTTTATAGGATCTGGATAGTTTTATAATCACAGATGATTCATATGTATCTTGGTCGATAATAAAACGCGGTTTATTGCTTCTCCATGACCTGATAAAACCTTGCTTAACCACCCCTCACAATTATTAAAGTAAGTTATCGACAAGTTATCCTGTTCAAGTATCTGCCAAACCAAAGCTTTTATATAAATGATTTCTGAACACTTTAATTTCTTACAATCAATCATGATGTTACTTTTCTTTACGTAAAACAGACTATTCGCCAATATTAACGAAACTTTTATTTTTTTTTTACAACACCAAGAGAATCAGAACAGAAAAATAAACAAAACACAATTTTTGGTTTAACCTGTTAGTTAATATATAACAAATAAATTTAGATTATTCATCTTGATAGTTTACATGGTTTGTATATTATATAATATGAACATTCTAGAATATTTACAAAGAAAAAAACAAATACTTTAATTTAAAAAAAAATACAAATAAACAAACAATAACATTTCGTTTTATCTTTTAACTGTGTTTGCTCAAATAATACTATGAATTTAATTTACATCAGTTGAACAATAATTTTTTCAAATAACTTTATAAACAATTTTTTTTATATTATTCCAATCTCGGTTTTGGTGGATTTAAAGGAATGTCAGGACTCATGAAACAAATGTGTGTACGAGCGGTGTATGCACATCATTTTTTTTTTATTTTTGTTTACTTTATTAAATTTTAGTATAATAGAATATAATATTCACACAATAAAAGACAACGAATTCCAATAAGTTGTTTGTATATTATTTGTTTGCGTAATTATAAATTTTGAATAAATGAAGTGAACTCATTTAAAAGATTGGAATGTAGTTGTCGATCTTCGCGCGATGTTTTTGTGCGACACACTCGGCAATCCAAACGATGTTCCGGCATTCTTGTTCTTTGAGCTTTAAGTAAGCATAGAACACACCAAAGTGGAACTGTTGCAAGAACGCATAAACGTTTAATTTGACTTCATGCTCGAAGAACTTGTCCTCGAGGGTCTTATCTCCAGGATTCTGGCCAGAACCATCGAAGAGGGCAGCGTATTCTGCATAATACTCAGCAACAGCTTTTACCTGATCTGGATCATCGGCCCTTGCTAATGCAGCTAGACCATCTGGGTTCATTTTACCACAACGTGGATATAATTTAGCACGATCGTCCTTGGACAACTCAGTTCCAAAGGAATTGATAGTAATGATAATTGCACGACGATCAGCTTCAAACTAAATTTATTCATAAAAAAACTTTTATTTAAAAAAATTTGAAAAAAAAATAACTTTAGAAAACTTACAGCCAAAATTTCACACATAACATCTGTGGTAGATCCACCAATTTTTTTGCAGAATTCATAAAAGGCCTCCAGGTAAGCCTTGTACAATGTATTACGAATAATTTCAATGTTCATCTCATCCAAATCCTGCTCGGAAATACAATCAACGAAGAACGGAGCAAGAGGAGTATCTACCAAGACAGCATTGTACAGCTCAGCTGGAGTAGCAGCCACATGTATGGCTTCCATTTGTTCGAAGCTACCCAGTGGGTGGCATTTTGGGATGAGCTCAGATATTGGTCTCTGATGGAGGGTTCCAGTGATAAGTAAAATTATGTTATCAATCATGTAACCATATGTGATGAAGTCCAAGAAACTAGCCAAAGGTTCTACTGCATGATTGCGCAAATGCTGGAACTCAATGACGAGTTTTTCTCGTAGTTTATCATCGATAACCGAGACGGAAAGTGGTGATGGTTCGTTAGCAAGAAAAGAACCATAATCAGTGCCTTGAAGGTGGAGTTTCAAATCTGTGAACAAAATTCTAAATGTTGTCACTGATTCGACTTGAGGAAAAAAAATTTTGCTATTGAATTCCTTAATATATTTTAAATAAAATTATTAATTCAAATGGTTACTAAAATTGTTTATTAAGATATTCCTCAGGAGATGATAGCGGGTCCCGCATTATGCCGTCTGTTTATGTCGAAATAGCATTTGTTTTAGTTGCAAAAATAAAGAAACCTGTCACACTCTTATATTTTATTTTCTTTTTATTAAAAATAGTCTTTAAAAAATATTTAAAAACTTTCATGTAAAGAGCTTCACTAAAAACTGGTTCTATGGAAAGCACTGTTTTGAATCTTTAATATATTTAATGCTAGTACTTAGATGGCCAGTACCCGGTTCATACAAAATTGACTCAGCGGGTTAGTCTAACAAGACTCTAACAAGATGCAAAGTAAAATAGCAGGAAAATTAAGAAGCATATGCTTGAATGGCTTTATTTCTGCCAATTTTATCTCTGTCATATTAAAGGTTTTAGCCTCTGATTATTGTTATTAAAAGATGTTCTATGCTTACCTTTTATCAAAAAAATATGATCAATTTTTCAAACAAAATTCAAAATAATTAATTTTTGGATTCTCAGGGATGGTTTTTGTTAATTGTTATTAATCAAATATTTTTTAAATCATCTGTTTTTGTTTTGATGTAAAATCTAGTTCTCTAATATTTTTTTTAATCTTCTCTAAATTTTATTAATGTAAGGCAATGAGTAATGTTCATTATGCATAATAGAAGTTTTTCGTAAAGGTGTCAATTAACTTGGTTTTAGCGTCACAAGCGTTTTGTACCATGATAGACCTTGCTTACATTTAATATAATAATAATTCAGAATAAAAAAAATGACGTTCATGCATAGCTTATCTATAATATTAAAATGCGATGAGAATAAGAATTAACTAATTTTGTGATAGACAAATTGTTTTTTGTAGTTCAAAAATAATAGAACGTAGGTACATCCATACTTTTAACACCGAATATTTATTACACAAATTCGTTGAAAAATGAATTTACTTATTTATATTTATGTATGTGTGTATCCTTTTTTTCGACTAAATCGGTCCATTTAAGGTCATTGCCCAAATGTTTTCTCATCCAATGGTGACCCAAAAACATTGTGACAATACTTATTTTCTAATGTATCTAAAAGAAATACTTTAATATTTTTGAATTCTCTAAATAATTTAATTATTTATATACTAAATAATTTTAATTAAAACTTAAATGTGCAGTAAACAATATTTTCAATCACAAGGTGATTAAAGAGTTATCTCAGTATATATTAAATTTTAAATGGGAGTGTTGGTGAATTTTCCTAGCACTTGCCTGTGTCACATGACCCAATGCGAATTAAAAATGTTCACTTTATTGGTGGATAATATTTTATAAGTTAATTTTGTAGATTTCGGTGTAAATATGCACAATTATTATTTCAAATTTTGATTAATTTTTTTTTTTTAATAAAAATTACCTTCTAATGTCTCACACTGCACCAAATTTAAGTAATCAGCTTGTTTTAGTATTCCACACTTAAATCCACGACAAAGCCCTTCAAGGTAGCCACCATCGATATTGAACATAAAGCCAGTCATGTTTGTAAAATATTTTTGTTGGATTTATAGCGAGTTGGAGATTGAAGATGTTTTTTAAAGCTTGTAGTTTTTCTTGTAGATTAATCAAACTTGAATTGAAAATTCCACAAAATGTGATTTTAAGGAATTTTTTTCACTTCTTATCGACCAACCACCACACAAATGTCATATGACCAAAAAATATTTTTTTCACTTGACGGGCCTTGCCTTGACGTTTACATTATTCGTTAATTAATTGGACGAGAGTTGGTGCGACATCTGTGTTGAAATAGAAACACTTACTGCCATATTGTTCAGTCATGGATTAATAAGAACTTAATCTAATTATGTACATATATTAATCTAACATTACACGCAAAAATTGGAATAATGATTGGATTACATGAGTGAATTGGATAATACACCCGGACAACTTAACTTAACTTATATGTATTATTTTTTTTTTCCTACTCATAATTATTTTATGAATGACCTTGTCATTGAACATGCACGTCCTAAATTTAAACTTAATTATAAATAAGATGTAAATCATAACATTAAGTGGCCATTAAATAAATACAAATACAAATACACCCGGACAATTATTTAAATTCCGATTAAACGACTGTTGGACATTTTTGATCTTAGTGTAAAAATACAAAGAAAATAACCAAAAAATACATAAAGAGAGATGAGGATAAAAGATGAAGTTCAAGGCAGATTTGGGTATCGCACTTCACTGCATTAGCGAAATACATTAATGCAATCTGCTCCATTAAGCCTACCTATCGTACATCTACCTACCTACTGCCAAAGTGGCAAAAAAGGAAAAAGTGAGCAATGGAATAAGCGATATACACTTATGCCCGTGTGCTAAAAATGTTTGGCAAATTATGTTCGATTCACCATGTCGGATTGATTAAACATGTCAAACAGCTTTTCGATATCTAGAGATCTCTAGTACAAGATTTTGTTTTTCACCTTTTCCACTTTTTACCACTTTTGGCGAAAAGTAGTTGAATGTAGTTAAGTATTAACACAATTTTTTTAAACCATTTTGAAACAAAGTAACTCATTGAGTTGATTTGCGTAGCGTATAGTATAGAATTAGCTGATGTTTGAGCTTTGTCGGTTGGCAAAAAAAACATAAAATATATATAAGTATCTATAGTATGTACATATATAGTCATATTTCATGGCTTCATGTATTGGGGACCAAGTACTTTTGTATTATATGTTTTATTGTTATATTTGTTTGCAGGAGCGGACACTTTAAATTAATGAACATTATGTCTTTTTAACGATTCAAACATGATTTAATTAGTAAAAAGGGAAACAATGTCAATGGACATTATTTCTTTTCAGAACCGTCATACTGACCAAGGAGCCAAGGACATTGTGTCTTGTTCTAAAAGTCATGACGTCTATGAACACTATTTCTGTTAGAAACAGTCATAAAGTACATGAACACTAAGTCCATGGACATTAAGTCGTATAAGATTCTATTTAAAAAGGTATTAGGTAAGTCCATAGACGTTATGAGAAGTTTCTCGCTGTTGAGTATGCTCTGCTAGAAAGTTAATACAAAGACAATCCTCCCTTTTTCTATTTATTTATTCTCGATTCCATCAATCATACTTTCCAAATTCGAAGACTTAAATTAAACTAAATCAAAAATATACACAGTTTAAAGGTACTTTATTTTATAAGCGAAGCAATAAATGAGTTAACATTATTAAGGTCACTTTAATTGTTGTGCGTATTTCATACACTGGCCAATGCTTTAATGATCGTCTGATAAATCTCTACACCTTTGAGATATGTATCAGCTTTTAAAAATTCATCGTTATCATGCAGAAGAACTGGTGTATTGTTTATAGGTGAAAAACCAATAGCAGGAATACCAACCTAAAAAAAATAAAAGAAATAGAATAATCGTAGCCAAATTGATACAAAATTGTGTTTGGTTTTGAAGAAGAAGAAAACATTCCAATATACGCAACTATAGCCATTGTCATAGGGCTAAAACACTTACCAATCTAACGTAACGGCTATCCGTAGCGCCAGGAAAAACTTGCACACTGGTCTTGAGGCCACTAAAATAGAATACAAATTATATTTTTAAATATAATAGTTATTTGTTAACTAATGAACTGTAATAAAGAAATTTAAATCAGCCAATGATCATAAGGTAAAACCTTTAAGGTTAAATAATGACGAATGAACAGATTTGGGGTTTTATTTAAGGCAGGCATACTTTGAAACTTACGCTTCATCAAGAGCTTTCTTAAATGCTGTCCAATAAATATTTGTTGAATCTATTTTTGTGGCTTCTATTTTAGGTTCTTTTTGCTCGAATTCCATCTCAATACCTCCCCCAGATTCTTCACAAAATTTCTCGAACTGTAATAAGATTGAGAAAGAAACATTACTGTGAATTAAGAAAGAGGTAACCAACAATTATTTTACATGAAATAAAATAATTATATGCCTATTTACGTATGTAGGTACCTACTTTTTTAATTAACTCTTCTCTATCAACCGTTACAGCAACACGAATATCAAAAACAGCATCAATCATAGGTGGCACAACATTACTTTGGACACCACCGTGTATTTGAGTTAGATTTACTGTTGTAACATCTCCAATTGTAAAATTCTTATTATTTTTCAATTTATCCGCTTCTTGCTGTCTAAATTCCATCATTTTTCTTAAAAGATGATTAAGTTTAACACCAGCGGTATTTTCATGGAGTAAAGAACCATGCCCAGTTGTTCCCGATATTTTGAAGTGTATTTCTAATAAATAGAAAAAGAAATATTATAATTTAGTAAAAAATCGAGTGAATGGTTTTTTGAAAAAAAAAAAAAAATGGATTCAAAATCTAACCTTTAATATCTGTATGAAGATTATATTATATTTTGAAGTTCAAATAACTTTGCATAGAAATCAGTTATTGAATTTTTTTTTTCAAAAAATTGGTTGATAGCTTAATAATTCATTTAGAACGAACGATTATCAAATTGTTCTTCTAAAAATCATTTTTAAAGTTGTTTTTAAATCCAATTTCAAATATGTAATAATGATTTTCAACAATTTTTTCAGTTTAAAAAAAAAACAACTGTGATATAACAAAAGTTTAGGACTTACGTATAATGTAGCGTTCGGCGTAATAAACTGAAAAAACATCTGTAGCACTAGCAATTCCTTCATCTAGAGAAAATCCAACATTCATTTTTTTAAATTCATCGGTATTAACGAATAAGGCCATTCCAGGCTTTCCACCAAGTTCCTCGTCTAAAAAAATTAAGAAGATACAAGAATAAGAAATGGATAACTATTTTTATACTCAATGCAAAATTTAAAGCCTTTGTGAGTAAAAGTTTTGGACACTAGCTGTCATTTATACAACAATCCATATTAACAGACAGATTTAACACAAATTATTAATTTTCAATTCATATTTTCTACCCCCAGTTGGCAATATCAAGTTCTCCAGCTAAACTTTTGAAAAAACTTTTTCCTAACACAAAATATATTCCAAATTAAATTGATAAATTGTGTTGTGACTTTGTGAGATATCGATCTAATCCTTATTAATAAATTATTTGCTTAAAATGATAAGATATCTGAGTTGAAATAAGACATCAATTTAACGTGCACAAAGAAAAGCGCAGAATAATGTGATCAATAAAAAAATTATGTATACGCCCGAGTGAATATTTTTCATTTTTTATCAATGAACAGAATAAGCACTACCCTAATATAATATATCTTTCTAATTATTACTATTAGGACCGAAAATTGAATATCCTAAAAACAAACAAAATATATTATGCTCTGTAAGCCTAGTATATATGTACATATGTAGTTCTTCAACGCAAAAAAATTCATATATTTTTCTATAGAATTGATTTTTGTGTGACATTTTTTTTGACTTTAATTTTTTTTTATCGAACGGTTCGACCCGAAAATTCCATTGTTTTGTGCAAAAACAAAATAGAGTTTGACAGATATATTTTTTCGAGGAAAATATTTTTTTCTCACCACATACATTTTTTTCCTTTGGAACTCTACTAGGCTTTAAAATAAAAATATGTCTCTTACATCAATAATATCGAAAATATGATATTTAATTATTAAAAGTGAATGAAAAAATATTTAAATAAAAAAAAATTAATGAATCACTTAGTTTAACATATTATTATTTAACTATTTAATTTTCGAAATAGTTGCCTAAATAAGCTTTGTTTGCATTTACATGGACCATAAAGTCCCAAATACCTTGGAGATTTGGTCTTTTTAAATTAAATTCCATTTAAAATTAAATGTATTATTTTGAAAAAAAAACTATCTTATTCATTAGATTCTACGGCTGTTAAAAAAAAGTATTAACAAAAAATCCGGGCCCTAATTATGTATGTCGATAGTATAAAACTCGATGATCATTAAAAACAATAGTAGGTACGTATATTTTGTTTACTTGAACAAAACATTTGCTTAAATAAAATGTATTTATCTGGTATTCTATAACTTTCCTTATTCTCAAAGATTAAACCTTATTAAGATCTTTATATTAATTAGACTTCAAATATGCACATGTACGAGTATGTACCTACAATAAAATATTCCAGTGAAATAAGATAAACAAAATTAAATTAACTTAACAACTTTGGTAATAAAAGATAAATTTACCTGGCACAAATGTAACATGAATAGTTCGCTTCAATTGAACACCAGCTTTTTTAAGGGCACGAATGGCAGCTAAATGTTGTGTACCAACACATTTCATATCTTGTGATCCACGCGCAAATATACGACCCTCAGAATCCATTTCGGCTGCAAAGGGTGGATGTTTCCAATCGTCTGGATAAACTGGCACAACATCCATATGTGAATTAAGCATTATTGATGGTAACTCAGGATTTGAACCAATCCATGTAATGACAACAATTGGCATCTTTGCTCCACCAGGGGTGTGAATTTTCAAAGGCAACCCAAGGCTTTGGGCCTGCTTTTTTAAAAAGGTCACACATGGTTCTGAAAATTAGAATTATACACAATATTATAATAAATAATACATAAGGAAATAGATACGAATCGAAAATGAACATGGATTTCGTTAGAACAATTAAAAACATCCCTCCATTTAGGCAGGAAGGACTAACTATGAAACATTTATTTTCCACTTCGATTTAAAATATAGTCGGAATTGGTGCCAAAAAGTTACGAAAAATATTTGAATTAAAGTGATTCTCTTTGATTTTGCCTGAAAAATATTTAATAGAACTATCTTCCCATGAATCCCATAAAACTGTCGATTTTTTTTTTAAAGCATGTTTAACTAGCTAATATTGATCGAATCTCTTGTAAAAAAAGTAGAAGATATAGTTGAAATGTATAATTAAATATATCTTATTTTATATCTTATAGTAAGCTTGACTTTTTTGTAAAATATTTTAAAATGGACTTAGGTATTTAGTTCTAAAATCACTTCTTATTTCACAACAAAGACTTCCAATGATAAAAATAAGCGAAAAAAAGTGGGTCTCGCACTTCTGTCAGGTGAGATTTTCTCCACACGTTAGACTTAAGGTTTTAAGAAGAAATTGAAATTTTTTTAACTGCAAAAATAACGTTTCCTGTCATATAATCGTTAATACAAAATATATTTATCTCGAAAACGGATCTAACGATTTTGATGGAATTTTTCATAGAACAGACCTTATGATTTTCGATTTCCTCATAAACGTTTTGACAGACTGCTATTAAATTTTTTATGAGATAGCTCCAAATAATCTTAATAATGTTGCAAATCAAAACTTTCAAAAAAAAATTTATGAAAATGGGCAAATATTTTTTTAAATTTTGTTTTAAACGCATTTTATTGAATTCTAAAAACATGCATACAAAGTATGTATGTATAGTGAAAGTAATAAAAAATTTTATATAAAATAATTTTTAGAAAAAATGGTTTTAGCGATTTTTGATTTTTTTTTTTAATTCGTATTTTTATGATACTTAATGACATCTTTATACTTAATGACATCTTTAGTTTAGGGCTCAATTTTATTTTTTTTGGCTTATTTTAACAATGCAAATAATGAATTTTGTGCTTTTTCAGTTTTTTTTTTGTTTTTGCATTTTTTTGTTTATCCTAAAGTACTTTAACTTAGCAGCAAGTTTGGTCAAACTACTAAAACTTGTTTCAATTAATTATTCAGCTAAGAATTGGATCAATGCTTCTTTCTCTAGTTCAATTTCATTTGATTTTTGGTAATCAAGAATAAAAATCTTAAATCTGCTTTATTTCACAAACACTAGTTTAATCTTTTTCGTGACTTAAATAATTTATTGATATTTTTCATATGAATTTAATAATTTGCAAGAGCCATTAACAAATACAAAAAACATTACAAAATCGTACTAGGTAATATCATTAAAGTAAAAAAAGAAGAGTCTTCCATTATTACAAACGCATTCGTCTAGCTTTAGTCTGCAAACAAATTATCAATAAATAATTTACCACCAATAACACACTCAACAAAAATAGCAAAGAAATATGCATTCGTTCGATCTAATAAATTCGTTAATGACTTGCCATTTTGTCACTTTTCTTATTTATAATTGCTGCAGGTACATATGTACATATGTATGGTATGTATGTATATCAATAATTAATTAATTAAAAAAAAAACAAATCGAATCAATTTAAAAAAAAAATTAAACTTTGATGTTATCAAACAAAATTTAACTTACCATAATCAATGTCAGGATGAACACTTGGTATTTGAAGATATTCTCGGAATATTTTAATTTCTTCGTTTTCCTCCCACGCATTCATTTTACTAGTTTATTATTTGGGCTTTTTCAAACAATTCAAAAACACAACAATCTCGATGTCAATTCGGATGGAATTTTTTTTTGGCAGATTTTCGAAAACAATTTCAATCTATAATGATGCAGTAAAAATAATCAGCAAAAAAAAAAAAAAAAAACAATTAAAATTTCACGGGTCACAGTCACAGTATTATGTATGTTGTGTTTTGTCGGCCAAAAAAGTCGTTACCTGCAATGGAATCGATTTTGTATTTCTGAAAAAAACTTTCACTTCTAATTTACTTCGTTCGCCCAAGAACTTCACACTTTTTCAAAAAAAAAAAAAAAAAAACAACAGAATTCAAAATAAAAGAAAATTCTTTTTATTCGTTCAATGTATGGCAAGAAATAATGTTGCTCTGGGTTATGTTGAATGCCAACTGCCAACTGAGAACTGAGTTGCCTTATTACTTTACTTTCAGTTTTGGTCTTTTTCTCTTTATAGTAAAACATTTTTTAGTGTTGCTCTTTGTTTGTGCGGATATTATTGTGTTGTTTTTGTTATGTGTGAGACAAGAATTGAAGAGAAAAACTCACGTTATCTTATAACCGCATTTTGCTTGGGTTTTTATTTCTAATTTCTTTTTAGGTTTGTTTATTATTATTATACAACAGCTGATAACATGATACATACCTTAATGGTTTTATTTTAAATTTGATAACTGCCACCAACAGCGACCTCATGTGGTCAAGAAACTGACAGGACACCAAAGTTTCCATTAAGATAACATAGAAGTAGAATTTTTGTTTATGGAGTCAACCTTGACCTTAATTTCTATGTACATATGTATGTATGTACATAGGTAAGGTACACACAAAATATCAAACACATAACGAAATATACATATGTGTAGCTTTTGAATTCGATTTTGTAGGGATTTTGCATTCTTTAAAAAAAATTAAAAATAGAGCCTGATAACAGTTTTTGTAAATTCCAACAAACATACGAAAGACTTCTTTCCCAGTCATTAGAACTAAAACAAAACACTTCAATCTTTACTGATTGGTTAACGAAAAGAAAAGCCGAAAATTTTCCTTTATATTCCAATCATGGACGGTGCAGCGTTAAAATATCAGAGCGGCTCTTATAAAACTTAAATATTTTGCTTGATTGATAAAGAAGAAATAAATTTTAACAGACAAATGAAAATGTCTTTTGATGCAGTCACAAAATTTATGATAAACATAATAAAAAAAAATAATAATAATAGTTTTTCGAAATTTTATTTTTAGGTATACATACTTCAAAAACTTGCTTAGCAATTTTTTTTATACTAATAAATAAATTTTATATATGTAAATAACTTTTTTTTGAAATAATTGCACAACGAATTTGAATTATTTATTCAATAATTTGTATTTTTATTTTTTCATATATTGTCGACCTTTTTTTGTTTGTTCAAAACTTAAAAACTATTTTCTGCACATCCATCTAAAATTATCACCTTCCTGTTTAAGCAAGTTAAATGTGTACGACTTATGTAGTTTGGTCATCACGTATTAATATATAGATTTTTAAAAACTTTTAAAACTAGCATTGACTTTTGAAAAAGCTGTCATAATAATCAAAAAATCGCACAAGAATAAATTATTTTGTTAAGAGCGGAGATGCATAAGTAAAACTTTGACAAGATTTTAAACAAGGCTTTTCTGTTTCCTAAAATTCGAGTCTCAATTTATTATGTAAAATTTTTTATTTGGTCATTTTTTCTTTTAAAAATAAAAAATGGAAATAAATATAAAAATCTCAAAATGAAAAAAAATAACAATTTGCTCAGAATTTTTCTTGGCCGTTTTTTACTTGGGGGTTATTGCCTAAGTACTAAATTGATGGGGTAATACGAGTACAAACGCTTTTGAAAATTTAACATGCTTTTAAGTCTTAAACTCACGTTTATTCCATACAAATACGTTAATTTAAATTTAGAAGCCTCTTAAATATTGGTGCAACGAACATAAGGGTTTGAAATCCTCTTGTTAACTAGCAAAAATTATTTAATTTCTTAAAAATATTCCAAGTATTATTTTCAAGTCCCATCAGATAATTAGCATTATTTGCCGCTAGTAACTACTTGGGTGCGGCAGCGATAACCCATTTTTGCATTCTCAGGCTACGCAACTGCTTCTATAATCCAAGACAATAGACATTTTTGGAATGGTCAGTTTGATAAAATGCATCACTAACATGTCCTTACATAAAAAGAATTAAAAATAAACATAAAAATCAATTGGATCTACATACAGCATTCATATGTATAGTATAACCTTGTTTATAGCTGTAAAATGTGTTTATACCTTTGCACATATTCACTGAAATAGCATAAGGACGACAATATATGCATATATGAATGTATGTTGTATATGTGTTATGTACATGAGGATGGTCCTTAAAAAAGTCATTGTTGAATTTTGATTGCTTCACCCCTAAGCACCATACAAATTAATTAAAATAAAATGCACGACTAGGTCCTATGTTCTTGCTCCTTTGTGCGATCACATCTTGTTTTTAAGTCTGAGTAAAAACAATTAATTTGAATTGCAATACAAAAAGCATAAGTATATTTCGTGGCAATTACATATTCTACATACCAAACACATAGTTTAATTCAGGATTAAAGGCAGGGCTGTGGCTGTAGGCATTTTTTAAAGCTTTTCGTTGTTTTAAAAAACAAAATTAAATCGAAGCAGTTAGTTAGAAAAAGGCCATAAAATCGGCTATTACAAGATTTTTCAATTCTCTAATATAAGTAAATAAATGCAGAATTTTTTTTTTTATCTATACGTCGTTTTTTTATAAAAATGAGCTATCAGATTTTTGAAACAGGAGAAGAATACCGTTCATATACCAGTATACACCACATACCAATCCAATTCATACCGGGGCGTGGGACAAAAAAAAATTTTAATGTGAAAGTGAGTTAACAATGGCGCATGCCGTCTCCTGCAACCCGTCTTCTCGGACACACTGTAGGATTCGAGGTAGTATGAGTACGAAGTGTCCCTCGGTATGATCTGGGTTGGTACGGTGTGTTCTGATATGAATTAGGGCGGTATGAACTGTCTTGATATTTTCAAAAGCAGAATTTTTGTGTGGGCGGTCAGAACCCGTATTTCGACTGAATAAATCCAAAAAAGTGTTTGATAGGTTTTTTGTATTTCTAAGCAATTTTTGAAAAGATAAAAAATTATAGAATTAAAAATGGAGTTGAAGGCTTGCACTCTTAGCTGACCATTTGTTTCAGCGTAGGCACGTGGTCTTAAGAGCAAAACGGAAATTGGGGATTGGGAGGAAATTTTTTCAAAGAGAGAAGAATATACATACTGTCCTCTTTTAGCAAAAAAAAAAAAAAAAAACAGAGAAGACAACTATTAAAGTGAGGATTGTTTGTCGAAAGTAATTTTGAAAAAAAAATTAAATTTTGAAGATCCACTAAAATGTATAAATTAATGTCGGACCTAAGTTATTCAGTCTCCATTAATTTGGAAAATTTAAAAAATTTCGAAAAACTTTCAAAAATGTCACATTTTTTATGTTGATGTTAAATTTTAAAGTCTGAATAAGTGATAAGAATAAGCGAAAACTAACCATGGATTAGTTTAATTTTATTTGCAAGGACCAGCCTAATGTAGATGTATATTCAATATTCATAGTAACTATACATATATACACAAGTGTCGAAACTAGGAATTAATTTCTTTTTAATGCATCGTGTAACATGCCTAAGAAAATCAATGTCTCAAGGGTGTTTTGGTTCTGTGAACATTTTCGCCTTTGAGGTACCTTTAAAATTCGTTCTCGTATATCTATAATTTGATGGTTATATGAACAAATATAAAAAGAAGAAACTCCACTTTGAAAGCAAAACCGTGAGTAGGTTTAGCTATTCATATTATGATGTTTGTACATAACATAACAAAGCATGTCTCCTCGGAGCTTAATTTGCAAGGTCGAAGAGAGTTGATACTGTATAAGGTCAATCGTCAAGGTTCAAGGTTTATACTATAATAAAGTCCTCTTACATATACTTCCTTGAGAGGTTTAAGTGTTTATGAAAGCTATTAAAAACACGTGAAAATAAAATATGTATAACTACAAATCACAATTATTTATATAAATATATTAAATCACTTGTTTTAAACTGACAAAAACTTTAACTGTAGGTATTTTTTTTTTTTTGATATCACGTTACCACGATTTTGAAATTAATTTATATTTAAACAAAACTATTTGATAAAATCGATAAAAATCTTCCATAATTATTAAGATTCTTTATTTTGAAATAATCTTATTATTAAACGCGGAGATGAGATACATGTTTTTCTTCCGATTTGTAGTTAAATACAAAAAAGGATTTGATTTAGATTGATCAACAATCTTCTCATCTGCAATAATTCACTTGCAATTTGTCTTGTGGGTAAATTAAAACTGTTAATACAGAACAGGTTAAAGAGATTCGTATATTTTGATGGCGTTTGCGCGTAACACACATGAGAGAGTTAATGTACATACATACATATGTAGCTTTATAGAAAAATAAAGCAAAAGCTAATACTGATTGAAATAATATCAACAGGTTCCGGGGCTTTTATTCCTGAATTTAGTTTTTAATACTGAAATCGAAGCAGATATTACTCATCTATATTACATAAAGGACCATGGGCAATTTTATGGACCCTGGTCCTACTTTTAAAAATTGTTCAAATGTAATGTCATACGAGATGCACTTCATTTCCTTATAGGGCAGCTAAGTTGAAATCCAGCCTGAAACTGTTGTTTTCGTCAATTTGTTTTTAAAATAACTTTTAATGGAAAATAATCATTTAAAAATAATGGTATTAGTAACAAAACATATTTTTACCTTTTTTGAAAGCCAGGTACGGAGAAAATTGAAAATAACTTAAATTTAGGTCTTACTCTATTCTTCTTTCATTAGCCTGAATACAAGTCCATTTAATAGCCCAAGATAAAAATTCTTATAAAAAAGGATCAATATAGTAAATAAACTTTCAATTATATCAAAAAATAAGAATGCTAAACCCATTTGGGGTTCAATTGTTTGTAACTCTGGATTTCAAAAAATAATCAAAATATTTCTTTCACTGTTACCGTTATTTTTTAAATAATTTTTTCCCGCTAAAATTTTTTATTTATAAAATGCACCAAAACACCAATTTTACGCTCAATTTCGACTTAGCTATTATGGAATGAAATGAAGTACAGCTTATGACCTTAAATTTGACATACGTTCAGTTACTTTTGAACAATGTTGAAGATGGGGCCAATATGACCATGATACTTTTAAGTTTTAACATAAACATAATACGTTTGTTTCCTTTTTTATTATTGTTTGTTTTAATAAAATTTAATGTGCTGTTGAGTTAAATTTTCAAGGTTCTGACCAAAATCAACATTGCGAAGATAGGCAAGTGGTTTTCCCTGGTGGCTTAGATTTAGGAGTGGGTGAAGTAATTTGTTTAATTTTTTTATACAACGTTTTTCATATTTTAACTAAAAAGTCTTGTCTTGAAATTTGTTTGGGAAAAAACCACTAGACCGGTATTCACCGAGCATTCATAACTTTAAGCGACTCATAACTCAAATATCATCCCTTATTAGGTCATAAGCATTTTATTTTCATTAGCTGATGAGGGAACATTTTTTGAGTTACGAGTCTCTTAAACTTATGAGCCTTCGGCAAGTTACATCGAAAATCGGGTTTTGCTATTTTTGGAAATAAAAATGATATCAATTTTTTCTTTGCATTCATTTCAAACCCTATACCAAATTTAACCATTTTGTTTCAATCGGATGAAATAGTTAATATTAAATAGTTAATATTAATTATGAGAAATTATGAATGGAAAACCTCAAGATTATCTATTTTTCCTACCTTCCCTAAAAAACCACTTAAAAGCTAGTTTTTGAAAAATGAGCTTAAAAATACTAAGCCTTTAGGAAATTCCTCAGACATACCTTTACAATGGTGTAAATTAAATTATAATATGTACAATACTCTCCTGATATACTACGAATTAATTACATTTTTGAGAAAAAAGTATATAATGTTGAATGATTGCTAAAAACGGAGCAAAACAAAGGGCTTTAAAGTGTAAGTCTACATAATTTAGATCAAGGTGGTGGCAATCCTACAAGGGGCTACTGGTCAAAAAAATGGGTTCAAGTCCGCTATTAGTTAATCTAACGATAACAATCAAAAAATTGCTACGATATTATACAGCTATAATGTTCGACATTCACCAATATTTAACAGGCTTTTAAATTTAAAAATGACCTATTATATTTTATTATATTTATTATATTTTTTTAAAACGTTCGGTGCAAGTGACCATTATACTACTAAGTCAAGCTTGGCAAACTTAACATTTCTATACTTAAACGAGTGCAATTTTTATTGTAAGATATGAGCATACCTTAAAACCATGAAATGATTATATACCAACATTTATTTCCCAGCTGATAACAATCAAGTTTAGCCTGCATACGTATCTATAGTATATCTCAAAATTATTTCTATACTATTTAAATACGAATGATAAAGCTGAACCAACATTCGCTTGTGTTAATTCTGTTTGTGGAACCGTATCCCCTCAAAAGTGATCTATCAAGTTTCATTTGTTCAGTTCAGCAGTAAACATCTAAAGTGAAACAACTCGAAACGATCTGTCTGATAAAAATATTAAGCATATAAATAATAAAAAAAATATCAAATAAAAAAGGTTAAAAAACAACAAAAAAATAAAATGAGTGACATAAAGGTGTGGGAGCAAAATGAAGAAATACAATACTTTCGAGAGTATTTACGAATTCCAAGTGTTCATCCAAACATTGATTATGGCAAGTTTAAGATCAAATCAGTTTAATGATTTGAATAACAAATTAATGTTTTATTCATATGCAAACAGAAATAACATAATGTAAATATTGTTTTGTTCTGGTATTTTAGAATGTATCAAGCGTCCAAGTACCATTTACTCACATTTCTAGCTAGAGAATACGACGAAATACAAACAGTGAATCTTAACACCCGAGCTTCTTTCTGTAAGTTTATCAGGCTAGAGCCGTAAAAGGTTGACCTATTTGCTTGAAATTTGGGACCTGCAGGGCATTTTTTTTTGTGATGAAGTGGAAATTCAATTGTTTGAAATAGCTTTTTTCACTTCCTTCAATTTTTTTTCGTGCAATTTTTTAGACAATACGGCAACGCCATTGCCCATTTATTTTACTGTTGTTCTTGTTATATTTAAAATAATAATTTCAAAAATTGTAAAATTATACCTATGTATAAAAAATAAGTAATTTCAATGTAAAAAAATGTATACGTAGAATGTAGATACACACAAAATATTACACCTTATCATACTTAGAACCACATTATAATCTTGATCTTTGTGATCCCGGTCATGCATTTTACTTTATCGTAGTTTAAAAATGTTTCGGAGGTCAGTTTTATTACCGCAACGAACAAAATAAATAAAAACAAAACAAAACAATTTACTCGACTTATATTAAATTGGCCGCACTCCCACACTATTTATACATCTACACTACATTATAAAAATGACCGACGACTTTTTACATTACAAAATATAACGTTGATTGTTGTTTATAATTTTATTGCATCCTCCGAATTCATTTAGAAGTGATTCCAAGTTGCACACTTAATGATACAACAAACTCTGTTCCCCCATACATAAATGCGTTCTCAAGCAATCGGATAGTGGAAAAAACCCAACTTATGTATGGAAAAAGGAAAACGCATCCAATGATTTTTCATCTTATCATTATGTGGTAGGGTGACACTTTTTTCTGAAATATGTTTGAATTTCTTTTGTGTTCCATTCCACACAGTTGGTTCATAATTTTTTCACAGATAGTTATTTTTAAACCATTATATAATGTCAGTTGATAATCATGGATTGTGTTTTATTTACTAAAATTTGAATCAATGATCAGTGCATTTAATTGAAGATTTTATTAATCAGCCGATTTTGGTTGATTAGCACCAATCAGGAATTAATTAAGAATTTGCTGGAGTTTTGCTTCTTCATGCTTGATTAAGGTATTCTGGTGGGGACTTGGCATTATCTCTTTTTGTGGAAGTGAAATAAGACAAATGTGATTACTTGGCTTTATTTAACTTTACTTAATGTTTCGAACTCGAAAAATTAATCAGACCTACTAGAGAAGAGAACGAGAAAAAAAATTGGAACTTGGCCGTCTATCTGTCTGGACCACGATCTTACCCACTTGAAGATTTAAAACTTTTGAATTTTTAGGTTACATTTTTAGAATTTCGATTTTCGTATTTTTGTCACTTTTGTCGCACTTATCAATTTCGGTAATTTTACTTTTTAGAACCCTGCATTGAATTTTTAAAAAGGCAAGCTGCTGATCTCAATCTTCCACTGAAAATATACCATCCAGTGAATCCAGAAAATCCTGTTGTAGTAATAACATGGACCGGAACCCAGCCCGACTTACCAGCTGTTGTTTTAAATTCACACATGGATGTTGTGCCGGTATTCGAAGAAAACTGGACACATCCTCCGTTTGGGGCCGAAATGGATGAAGAAGGAAGAATATTTGCACGGGGGGCCCAAGATATGAAATGTGTAGGAATGCAGTATCTATCAGCAATTCGGGCTTTAAAGAAAGCGGGAAAATCTTTCAAACGGACAATTCATCTAACTTTTGTTGCAGGTTTTTATTACAATTTTTTTTTTATTTCATCACATGAATACGATTTTTAATTTAATTCTATGTAGATGAAGAATTAGGCGGTGGACGCGGCATGAAACCGTTTGTCCTAACCGATAATTTCAAAAAATTAAATGTTGGATTTTCTTTGGATGAGGGAATTGCAGCTCCAGGCGAGGTCTATCCTGTCTTCTACGCAGAACGTAGTATTTGGAGTAAGTTATTCAACTCTTGTCTTTGTTTGCTGTGATAAAATCATAATTTTTTTTTTACAGGAATTTTCTTTAAAATGAGTGGAACCACCGGACATGGATCACTTTTACATAAAAATACAGCCGGAGAAAAACTTCAATATTTGGTCAATAAAATGATGGGACTTCGTGCGGAACAAGTGCTTCGCTTGGAGAAAAATCCCAATCTTAAGGTTGGAGATGTAACAACAGTAAATTTAACTCGTTTGCATGGAGGTGTGCAGACTAATGTTGTGCCAGCACTTTTGGTAATAGGATTTGATGTGCGTCTTGCGATTGATGTGGATCAAGTCGCTTTTGAAAAACAAGTGAGTTTGACAGTATTTTGCTAAATCTTATTAGACTTATTTAGATTATAATAAATTACATTATACTTAAATACAATTTTACTTTGATCAAATAGTTACTTCAATGGTGTGAGGAGGCAGGTGGTGGTATTACAATTGAATATGAAACAAAGAGACCCTATGTGGAACCAACAAAAACTGATGATAGTAACCCTTACTGGAAAGCTTTTAAAAGCGCTATTGATGAATTGTAAATAGCTGGCATATTTTTTAAGAAGCTTATAAACCTTCATTCATATGCATTAATCATATAACAATTATAAAAATAGCATCTATTACATTTTGATAAAAATTGCCAATACTTATTTTGTTTGCAAAACAATTGCCTTGTTTATAAGCTCCTTAGCGCCATCGGCTAAATATAAAAAAATTGTTGCTAATTTTTTTATTTTTTTTTAGTGGACTGAAAATTGAACTTGAAGTGTTTCCCGGTGGAACTGATAGCCGATATATTCGACAGGTATTTAAAAAAAATATATATTTAAAAATATTTTTTTAAAGAAAGATCCGTGGAAAAAATCGAATGCGGTATATTAACATAACAATGATAGAGAACTCAAAAAAATTGAGTCTGTTAGTATGTACTTAAACTGGCGGCCTAAGTCACTGAAGGAATTTTCTTCAAAAGGGGAACCTACCTTACGTATATATAAAACCCGTAACACAAAAGTTATTGGTCTCGAAGAGGGATCTAATAATTTTGATACATTTTATTCTGTTTACTTTCTAAGTGAAATGAACCACTTGATAGTCTTTTTTTAATCCGTTTCGCGGATTTCGTTTCAAAAATTACAGTTATTAAGGTTTATTATCACACAAAAAAAAAAAAATTTTGTCATCACAAATTGACTTGTGTCGTTTTCCCTGGAACGTTAAATTGTTTTGAAATTTGGTGTTTTAGTTTAAATTATCGAATACTTGAAACTTGCATGCTAATTTTCTTTTTTCTAAAAATACTTCCGACATTTTGTATATATATACATACATAGGTACATAGACCGCCGGTCAATTCAATTTTCTTCTCATTCAAACATCTGTGTGTTGATGGTAAAATCGGCAACATTCTTAGATCTATTCAGATGAACGATAGTGTGTATGTTCATACATTATATTGTTTTTTTTTAAACCGCTCTAACGATATTTATTTTTAAAAATCCATAATTCTCAATGCGTCTTCGTTTTTTAGCTCATACTTATTTTTAATCTTTTTTCAGCAATTCAATTGATGAATGTTTATATTTTTCTTTCTTTTAATTCTAACTTATATACATATTAGTGCGACCAAGTCGTTATAAGAAGCTTAAAATTTGAAGGCAAGACCTTCTCCGGATAAAAAAAAATTAGTAATAAATTTATAAAAGCCAACTGAACATACAACACAATTGCCATCTTTTGAAATAATGGTCTGCGCAGAACGTAAAAGTAACGTTTTGAAGTAAACGACCGTAAGGTTAAACAAAAGTGAAGGAAAATTAATAGATAAAGAAAATTACGTATACACCCGAGTGTTATTATAGGTCATGTTTTTCTTTTTAAAAGCTTATACACTTCTCTACAACTTAAAATGTAAAATAGTTTGAGTGATTAACCTTTATTCATTAGAAAAAAAACTTAATCTAAACCTTCTTAACTAACGTGAATGAGAAGAATAACAACACAACAACCAATATTATTATATATAAGTAGCAGGAATAATTATTTTTAGAGCTAGAAAACAATTCATGTATCACGTATCTATTTCATTCCTTTTTCTTTCAAATCAATAAATACTTTTTAATTTAATTTCAGGTTGGAATTCCAGCTTTAGGATTCTCTCCAATGAATAACACTCCAGTCCTTCTTCACGACAACGATGAATTTCTCAAAGCGGAAACCTACCTCAGAGGTGTAGAAATCTATAAAACCATAATTCCCAAACTAGCAAATGTTTAAAAAAAAACATCATTATTTTGTAATTAAAAAATCGTTTCTTTCGGTATATTTTCTGTTTTTTTTTCTTTAAGTATACATCTAAAATAAAAAATATTTTACTCATATCATCGTTTTTTTGTTGTTTTATTTAATTTTTTGTGTCTCAATTTGGTTAATATCTTTTTTTCGTATAGTACCATTCTATTGTTGATTGATGTAGACAATTGTTTCAAAAAAAATATAAAACATAAAGAAATAAAAATAAATAATATTGTTTTTTGTATAGTATAATAATTTTAAAAATAAAATAAATAAATATGTCACTTTAGTAATTCCGTGGTATTGTTTGTAAGTTTTTTTTTTCATTGTTTATTTTATTTGTAATTTTTATTTTTAATCGAAAAAATATAAACCCTAGTATTTTCATTGTTTTTTTGTTTTAATTATTATTTTGTTATATTGGTTTTGAACTTCGAGTTTATTAATTTTTTTTTACAATTTTGTTTAAATATATGTATTTTTGTATTTGTTAAGATAATATATAATGTGGTACAAAATGAGAGCAGATATTTTTTCGTTTTTCTCTTACATCATAAAATTTATATTTTATATTCATTATCATTACCATTTATTGTTGACTTAAGCTTTGGATCTTTCAAGTAGTTTTTTTTTATCTTTTTGTTATGTTATCCGAACAAAGATTTTTTATTATTATATTTTCTGTTTAGATTTCATTTATGTGGTAAAAATCGTTTAGCTTATTTCACATTTTTAGTTGATGGTTGGTAGTTTTATTTTTTTAAATTTTATTATTAGTATTTATGTTTTTTTTACAATATACAGAGATTACTAAGATTAGTGTTGGTTTTGGTTTTAAATATATATTTTTTCTATTTGTTTAATTAAAAAAATCTAACAAAAAATCACAAACTCTTACCAATAATTAAACTCATAAAAACAAAAATAGTTCTAAATTTGCTGATATTGTACAGTGTTTAATTTTTTTTTAAATTTCATTAAGATTTAATTTAATTTATTTTTAAAAACTTTGTTCGTATTTTTGCTTAAAATTTTAGCTTAGTGTTAGTAAAAAATTAAAATAAATACATGCCGGAGAAATGTTTTCAGCGTTTTGTTTTAACGGTTGATTTGTTTGGTTTACTTTCTAAAGGCCCATTTGCTGATACAGAACATAAATACTCATGTTCCACATAAACTCTTATGTGACAATTTACGTAGAGGAAAGAGTAGAACATAAGCGCTTAGGTTGAACATAAATATTTAAGTTTCGTTTCATCAAATGGCCCTAAAAGGCCCACTTTTTCAGTGGTGAGTTAAACCAGAATCCTGCAAATAAATGTATCCCCAGTTAACTCCGGGAGTAATACGGAAAAGGTCTAAAAAAAATTCCGAGTAAGAAACAAAAAAAAAAAAAAGACTTATTTATCCAGAGGTAACCAAACGCATTTGGTGATAACTCGGATTTAATCTACCACTGAAAAGCTGGACTTAAATTTTATTGTTGGTTTTATGTTCTCCAAAACCGTTTGACTCTAATACTTTTTTTAAACTCGTTTTAAAAACCATTTCAGGAAAACTCAAAAGAAGAGCCTAGAATAAGATAAGTTGAAAATATTGTATTATGTATTGGGATGTCCTTTTATTTCTTTGAAGGAAACGATACGAGTAGTCCCAAAAACAAAGTAGACATGTTTACATAAACAGATTGTCTAAAATGGTAAAACTTTGATTTTGAATGCATGCTGTGCATTCAAAAAAGTGATTGTTTATAAAATTGTATGAAACACTTCAATTTTTCCCTTTTTATGGGAGTTTTTCGAGAAAAGTATTGAAGTTTTCTTTTAATTTACTGAGAGTTTTTTTCACTTGTGGCAACTAAAAAATTAAAAATTTAGAGAAAAGAAACAAACAACGAGGAGATTGTACGTATTGAAATTTACATATTAACTTGGTGATTTATTTTGCAAAACTGGGTCCTCAATTATTATTATTTTTGATTGTTGTATGGACGTGTTTGCTTGAAAGTCGCAACCCAGATGTCAAAATTTAACAAGAAATGCAAGAACTCTATTGGCATTTACATCAACTTTTTTTCATCCAAACAAATATTGCTTGATAAAATAATTTCTCTTACTCAAAATCAGTAGGAGTTTTCTGATGTTTAAAAAAAAATTAAATGCATACGTTGGAAAACCTTTTATTTTTTGGCCACAAAAATATGAGTTGGTCATAAAATCGCTGCGGATCATGTTACTTTTTACCGGAAACCAATTTTACTCGTTTAAGTTTTTAAATTTTGTTCAAGTTCCTTCTTCTTTTTGGTTTTCAACTAATAAGTTATTTGTTTCTTATTCTTTAGGGAATTTTGTCAATTGCTATTTGCAACGAATGAATTTAAATGCAGAGCATTTCACTGACATGTTTTTATTTTTACTTTTAATAGTACCTACTTATTTTTGTTGTTGTTGGTACTTATATTCGATCTATGTATACAATAAATAGTAAAAAAAATCCATATATTAGTACGTCTTTCCAAGTGAATTGCACTGTGCATGCTCAGAAATTGTAAAAACAAAAAAGTGAATCAGGGGTTTATTATACAAACTTCCAAAAATGTTTGGTGCCAAGTCAAAAAAAATTGTGAAAAAAATTTCAATTTTGTGTTTCAGATCACTGGAAGACGACTTACACAAAACTTAAATATTTTCGCAAATTTTTGAGATGTACCTTCAATTTGTAAGTTCATAAAATATGCCACAGAAAATCATCTTAGTTTTTTTTCTTTTTCAATACTCTATCAATAAGGTGTGGAAACTATGTTTTTGTATGCATTCTACAAAATGTATGTTGGGTGATTATTAATTATTTGCTTTTTCTTTTAGTATTTGTGTAATTTAATAATAATTTTAATGTTTAAAATATTATCTGTTACTCAAAATGTATTAAGTGAAAAAATACCTAATCTTTTTTTTTATATACTTCGGTTCATTTCTCAGTTTATTTATTCATTTTTTTTTATTTTTGTTTTAGTTTTGTTGTTTTTCAGTAAAATTTATTTTGAGACTTTTGTAAAATATAGTTTAATTAGATGTTGTTTGTAAAATAAATTATTTTTATTGTTTTTTTTTAATCGGCATCTAAAGTCTTTTTTTATTTTCTTTTGTGGTACAATGTATATCTCATCAAAAAATAAAAAAAAGTAAAAGACAGCAACATAAAACTCCTGTTAATAAGAAAAAGTTTTTTGGTTTTGTTTCTGTTTTTTAAACTTTATAATGTATTTTTTTTTACTGTTTTTGGCAACAATCTTGTTTTTCTCTCTCATGTATTTTTTTAACCTGTTTTATTTTTTTTTATTTATTTATTTATATAATTTTAGTTCAGTTCTATTGGTTGTCTTGATTTTATATGAGTGTATTATTTTTTTATATCATTTTTATAAATGTTATTTATTTTTACTGCAGATTTTGTTGTTGTTGGTTGTTGTTGAATATTTTACTATTGCGTTATTATATTATGAACAAAATATATAAAAATAAAAACTTATTAATGAGTGCAATATATTTTAGTATATATAACATAGTAATGTTTACATTCTTAAATATAAGAAGTGATATTTTCAAATAATGGTAAGAAGACAGTACTTATTAAAAACAAAACAAAAAATGTTTTTATAATTAAAAGCTTTTTTCATAAACATGAAGTTGATAAAATTTGTTTTTTTTTTATTTTTGTTTTAAACTCAATATCTTACTCTATTAATGTTGATTTACATAGGTCTGTCGTCTAATTTCAAAAATACTAAAAGAAATGTCTTTTATCAGCATGTTGCACCCGTTTCTGACATTAGGTTGTCGTCAATGATATGATGACTTATGGGGACAATCGGAGTGGCGCAGAAATTAAACATTGCGGGTACTTAAATTATTTCGTGGAATTGAAATTTCCCTCGAGATTACCGATAGTGCCCAATTTTAAACGGATACATTTCTAATAAATAGACTTGTTTTGGGAAAAAAAATCTTCTGATTACATAAATTTGTCATTGGCGTCCTAATAAACCTAACCACGACTTGATTTTTATATTCGAATAAATAAAGTAAAATTCTGCAAATTAAATACCTATGTATCTACTTCGATCAACGATAGTTAAGCATTTCCATTCATGTATAAACATGCATTGCATGTGCTTAATTTTTCTTATAAAATTAATGAAGCGTTAATTCAAACATATATTTTGTATGCAACAAATCACGATTTTGTTCGACAAGTAAGTCTATAATTTGCCCAATATTTAAGCAAAATGGTCTCAATTTTTAAATGGTTCAAATTGATTGTTTTTTTCGTAAAACGTATCTGAGTTTCATCCGAACAACATTATGCTTAATTTCGAAAAAATCCTCCTGAAACTGAGGTTTCCGGAAACTTATTCGTATTTATTATTAGATTTTTGTCTACTTGGACACTGTCTAACTATTCTCAAACTGGTGGAAATATGATTTATTCAATACAAATAAATATCATGTTATTCATGGTTAGGACAGTCTACGCTGTGATCTAAGTATACGCACCAGTTTTCTGAAATATATAAAATGATAGCTAAAACATATTCTTATTTAAGGTTATTACACTCTTACTCTCATAACTTTGAAACAGTCTGATTATGTGTATACACAGACATATTTTTAGTTTTCCCAAAAGGTTCTTGGAGAAATAAGAAATAGGAGAATTCTTCTAAATCTGTCCATTGCTCGTCAAACTTTTTGGTATTCCTCTTTCTTCGAAATAGAAAAAACTCTGGAAAAGCTCTTGAAAGCAAATACAGTATCTCTGGACTCGAATAACATAATCGACGAATTAAACTCAAATTTGTATTACATTTTTAAAGGGTGTCAAATTACTTTCAAGAAACATATGCGCTTTATAGCCTTAGTTCATTTTAAAAATAAATAAATAACTTAGCCTCGAAAAAATTCATTATTATGCAAATAATACTTTGCACATAGCCTGAAAAAAAAAATTATATTTATCAACTTCTATGTATTGTATGTCCTTAATCTGAATACATTTTTTATTCAGATTGAAGAAATACAGAAGATTAAGAAATGATAAACATCCCGAACAAAAGACCAAGACATGATTAACCAAGTTGAGTCAGACTGAAACTTATGAAATTTTCATATTTGTAAAAAGTGAAAAATTTAGTTTAGTTTACAACAACAAACTTATGTGAGCTAATAAAATGCTAGTCTGTTATTGCAGTTGATAAACAAAGAAACTTAAATTTGATTTGTTCGCTGGCTTTGTATGCCGCTGCGTCTGGGCTCGAACCAGGGTGACGGCAAAATATTTTTCTATTAATATGAATACATGTATACATATGTATAATGAGTCTTATGATCGAGGTGACACATGTACCTCAAGTTGTTGTAATATTCAAAACCTATAAATATGAAACTTGAATTGCACACAATATCATTAAACAAAAAAAACCTGTTTCACATTAACCATTGAGTTGATGTACATTTGTTATAGAAGAGCAGTGTCCAGGATGAGTTTAGATGTTTTATCTAAATGTTTTTCTCATCCGAAAATACAATTAAATCCTCACTAACTCCTGTCAATTTGTATGTTTTTTTTAACATTTAGAGACAAATACAGAAATATAATGAACGCAAAAATAGAATACATAGTTTTACAACTTAGCTTCCATCAAATTTCAAATACCTACTACTCTTTTTTGCTCGATTTTACCGATTTTTCTAAGCAAGAAACAAAATAAAATATTTAATGTTTTTTCAGAGTTTTAAAACTTAAAAAAACCAATCAAATTCTTTGCTATGCTTTTACCATTTAAATTAATATTATTCTTTATAATAATCATGAACATATACATATTTCTTTTTTTTTTGCTTAAAACATATTATATTATATGACAACTATTTAATAGCAATAAACTTAAAAATAATCTCGTTAAAAATTTTAAATAATATATTACCACTCTCTTCTATCCCACTAGGGAAAAAACAGAAACCAACCATAGTTTGTTGATACTTAAAGTAAAGTAATTAACTCATATTAGATGTTGTTTTTTTTTTGTTTGCTGTACACAGTCATTGTCATATTAATATTTATTTTTTTTATAAATTATAAAATTAAAATATAAGGGATGAATAAATTACAAATCATAGATGCTTTTATGTGTTTTATGTGCATTGTGATGGTGAAAGAGGATGATAAATAGGAATAGGAAAAAATGAAGGTTTTTTTCTTGTTGGGATGTTTTTTTTTTCATGCGCGTATGTATTATTGTGTTGTTTTTTTTGTTTGTTTGTTTATAAAATGGTTTTTATACGCGTAATATTTCACACGCTTTGTTGTAACATATAGCAATCCAATCAGGCTGTGTTGCGCCCCATTGAATTTGATTAACTTCTCCCTCGGCTGCAGTGTATGCTAAAATTGGATCCTCAATTGCACGTGGCATTTGTTGAATATCCCAAATCAGTGCTTGGTGATCATCACCGGCAGTGCATATATGACAGGAACTGAAATTTTAAATTTGGTACATATTTTTTAAAAAGTGTCTAGGATATTTTTTTTTTAAATATATCCCTAACTATTTAGATAGATGATATATGTAAGTATCTTTTGATCTGTAATTTTAAAGAAATCTCCAATTTCCTTTTTTTCGTCAAGTCAAGCTCTAGGAAAATACATTGCTCTTAGCCACTGATGGTGTAGGTTAGGGCATACAGAAAAAAATCAGTCAGTCGTAAATTAATAAGGCACTTTTTGTATTTACCCTATGTGCGAACTCGGACTGTTGTCGTAGGCCAAAAATAGTTTAATTTTCATTAGAGTAGAAAGGAAAATGAAGCGGAGTTCTTGTGAAATTTCGGACATTCTATTTCTACTTTAAATTAAACAAAATAAATAAATGTCAATGAGCCATAGAGTTTGAAGAGTACTGGAATATTTGTGTATCAAATCAGAAAATAAAATGCAAGACAGGATCGCATGAACTTAATCATATGTTAATGTACTTTAGATTAAATAAAAAAAAATTATTAGCTTTGCTGAAATCAACAAAACAGATGTTTGAGCTCATACGTGTGTATCACAAGAATACGAAAAAAAATTCAAGAACCGTTTAAAACAAAAATATAATACAAAATTTTCTTTTTTATAGAAAAAAAAATAATATGCAAGTTTTTATTAATAAATGATATACAATAAAAAACAAAATTTCAAAAAAAGATTGATACCTTTTCAAAATATGTATTGAGTTTTCTCAAAATTTTTTTGATTTTTTTCAATCCAAACAATGGTTTTTTGAGAAGTTTTCGAAGAAGTTCACAATCGCTATCCGTCAAACCGTTTATGAGAAAATCAAAAACACGGATTTATGGCAATTACGATTGATACCGGTTTATTTGAAATATTTTTGACCGAATAATTTTATTACTTACAAGACTCCACTGAAAAAATTTCGCCAAAATTGTTGCAGATAACTGTATTTTAATTTTGTGAGTAAAAAACTTCAATAAGGACTCTATTCGTTCAGGCTGTATAGCGAAGTACAGACAGACAGACAGAATTGCGTTCGTTATCATCGTAATGTAAGGTCTAATTAATATTTCGAGTTCGATATTTTTTACGAAAAATGGAACCGATAAAAAACACTTTCTGCTAAGAAAGTGTGTTCGGTTCCAGAAGAAAACTTTGATTGAAGTTCCAGAAGTATGCATAGTAAAAAAAAAAACAACATACCTGTGCGGCGCCCACGCTATGCCGTTAACGCACGCTCTATGATTGCTCAGTCTTGCAACAGGTGTACAAGGAACACGAACATCTAAAATAATAACTTCACACGAATCCATCGCAACAGTAGCTAAGTAATTTGGATCCTGTTTATTCCAGGCTAGTCTAAGTAAAGCCGTATGAGCTGGATCCTATAAAAAAATTAATATACATTTACATATGTTTATTTTAAATAATTAAATTTTTATATGCATAAAAAAAAACTTTACCTCATATATAATAGTTGAGTGTTCCAAATGCCTCAAGTCAAACATACGCACTGAGCCGTCAGCACCAACTGAAGCGAACATATCACGGCCACCGCCCGCTCTTGAAAATGCAATATCGTACACTTCTTTGTCGTGAGCAATAAGTTGTGTTTTGACATGTCCAGCGACATAGACTCGTCCATGAGGCTAAAATTTAATTAAAATTTAAATTATATTTATATTAATTTAATTCTGTTATTAAAATAAATACGAGTATAAACATATTTTCAATTATTTCTTACTTGTCCGGTTTCTAGTCCCCATATTGTGCACGTTGTATCAATTGATGATGTTCCAACTAGATTTGGGTCTACTTCGTTCCAATCGAATGATGTTAATGGTGCACAGAAATCACTGTTTTTGTTGTTGTTTAGCACGCATTCTAATCTTGTGTCAGGTTCTCCAGCACGCCAAACTCGAAGGTAATCACCTGAATTTATTATAATATTTACGATGAGAAACATGTATAGTTAAAATAGGTTGAAGTTTCTTAAGAAAGTGCCCCAAAGTATTTGCCATCAAGTGATTTTGAAAGTATTTTTCAAAAAGTGTAATTTATGAGAATATCCTGGAATATTTTTTTTTTATGAAATGCGTTTATAACACTAGCTTTCATTTTTGGCCCAGAGATAAGATTAAATTATAACGTTATAATTTTTTTTTATAATAAATAAAATTATTAATTAAGCAGGCTGAAAATGATTCAATAAACATTTCTGGAGGCTTCAACTATAAAATGCGTTTCACCGAAGGACAAATTTGAATAGAAGCTGGGTGGATGACAATAAGAATTGAAATGTATAACAAATAGGTTAATAATGACATATCAGCCTAATATATTAGATTTCAATAATACTCGGTTTAATGCCGTAATAGTAAAACCAACTCGAAGCACTTACTTCGTCTTTATGTCGTGTTAAATAAATCCTTATACATACATAACATATTTTATTAGCCGTTGTAGCTACGCCCTTCTTTGCACTATTTTCTAGAAACAAAAAACTGATTTCCTTTTTATAAATCTTACACGATGTTATGTCCTATGAATCAGTTTTAGTTTAGCCTCCAATCAACGTGTTTTTTTTTTAATAAAATAATAAGCTATAAATCATTTTCATATCTAGCTTTCATATTTTTATCACTTCTGTATTTTTTGTATGAATAAGCCTTTGATGACAAGAGACGTTGTAAATTTGGGGTAACTTTACTCAGTCACTAAAAAGAGGTAATAAATTAGGGTAAATATGTCTTAGTTTAACCCAGATCATTTTGTTATCACAGGGTGAACGATATGAGCTTAAAAAATTTGGTGGCACGACAGTGTCTAAAAAGAACCAAGGCCTAAGTGACTTGAAATTCACAACCATTCCTGTGCGCGTGTTATTGCAGGAAATGAGGTGACCTACAATTTTATGCCGAATCCAAACGGATCAACAAGTGTTACTCTTGGAAAATTTCTCAACTTCTCGGAAGAGACAGCAGACCGTGAAAAAAATCATCCTGTTTTAGATGGATGAGGCTGGGAATCGAACCCAGATTTCAGCATGAAAGTACTATGTGTTGAAATATCATATATATTATTACTTGTTATTGAAACACTTTTAATTTATGAGTATATCAGAATATACTTTTTAATATTTGTTATTACTAGAAAATTTATTATTTTCATTCCTCGTTTAAATTTTAATAAATTATAACGTTTTATTGAATTGGTCTTTTCCTTAAAGATAAAATCCCAATAGGTTATGGGCCCAGAAGATTGCAATTAAGGAAATTAAATTTGAATTTGATAAACGAAGATTTTCTTTAGTTTTTCTTGTTGATCGCATTGTTTGCGATTACTACCTATTTTTCAATTCGTTTTGAATTTGAATTCGTTGCGAAAGAAATTAGAAGGATGTCTAATCAGGAATCAATTGAAAAGCTGCGAGGTGGGGAGAATTATTACACATGGAAACTAGCCATGCAGAATATTCTGGAATATAATGAGTTCCTGTAAAGGAAAATGATGTATCAAAGGTTCGTAAAGCTAAATCTAGAATTGTTTCATCCATTGATGAAATTGGCAAGCATCAAATTTTTAATTTCTTCGGAATGGTTAGGTGATGATTTTAAACCGTTAATCATGGGAATCGAAAGCAGTGGTACATATGTATATAACCGGAGAGGCAATTAAAGCGAAACTTTTGGACGGTGGTTATAAAAAGATAAAGTCTGAAAATGCATTTTTTGGAGCGAAAAGTCTTTTAAAGGTTCTGCTTCAAATGTAAAGTGCTAAGAATGTGGAAAGAAAGGTCACATTTAAAAAAAAAAACTGTCCGAACAAGAAGAAGTCGTATGAAGTCAAGAAAAGTGAAAACAAACACGCATTTTGACTGCTAACAACCAAAAGATGCAAGTGACCGGAATGGGAAATGTCTCACTGAGACTTAGGTTAGGTTAGTTTACAGTGGCGGTCAGCGAAAGGCCAATGAGATTGGTTCGTTGTGATACCACAAGGATCTAGAAGATATCCTCCTTTACTCATTGAACCATTTTGAGCTTCTTACGAAGCGTGCGATGCTATTAATCTTAGTATTAGCTAGATCACTAGGATCGTTGTAGTAGAATTCTCCTAATAGGAGTCTACGTCTATGGGACAGTAGAGCTGGGCAAGTACAAAGAAGGTGTAGAATTGTTTCCTCTTCCTCTTCATCCATGCAGCATCTGCAAAAATTTTGTAGCCACACAGGTGGTGATGTAAATGCACCTGAGGTTTGTCATCTCTTTGACATTTTGCGTTAGCATGAGTTTACATGTAGCGATTGGTATACCTATGTCAGCTCTGTGAGCTAAATTATGCATTCTGGTTCCACTTTTGGCAAGTTCATCAGCTTTACAGTTACCTGGAATGTCCCTGTGTCCCGGCACCCAATAAAGGTGAATATTGAACTGTTTCGCCATCTCCACAAGAGATGAACGACACTTTAGGACTGTTTTGGAGTTTAAGCAGACAGATTCCAAAGATTTGATAGCCGCTTGGCTATCCGAAAAGATGCGAATATCATTTATTGATAACACGTTTTTCTTTAGCCAAGATAAAGCCTCTTTAATCGCCAAAATTTCCGCCTGGAAAACGCTAAAATGATCAGGAAGGCGAAAGGATAGACTTAAGTTTAGTCGGTCAGAGTACACGCCCCCACCAACCCAGTCATCAGTTTCTGATCCATCGGTGTAAAAGTGAATCGATTCTTTATTCAAAAATGTACCGTTTTCCCACTCGGATCTTGAAGGGATGGTCACTTGGGACTTAATGAAAGAGAAATTGAAGTCAATGATGTTCTACATGTTCCTGAACTTTCAGCTAACTTACTCTCTGTTGCACGTAGAGTAAAACACGGTAACAAGCTGATTTTCGATATGGACGGTTGCAGTATTTTCAATGATGGTGAAATTGTCGTAGGCTTCATAAATCTGTCAATTTCATAAAAATTTTGATAGATATAGGTAGTCTACAATATATGAATACCCTAATGTTTTTTAAGTTGATTTTACTACAAATGCTTAGCTTTATATTATGTCGGATTGATTTTCCAACCTCATTAATTCAAATTGGTTCTTTAACGAGTTGATTCAGCAAAACCGTCCACAATTCTTACTTGGGGTTTTATATAGCCAGAAAAAAAAGAACTGTGTTCATTGAAATAACTATTAATAGGTAATATTTCAGTATATACATTATTTGAGGATATCATAAAAAGAATCTATTTTGAGTTGGCAAGGAAGTTATGGCATAAATGTTCACTATCGGCAATGGCGATCATTGCGAATTTTTGTTTTAAGGCATATTACAATACAAGTCCCATTAACAAACCTACTAAGAGCATTTACTGTTGTAAGTAGGAACATAATGTTTCATTTTGTTGTTGTTAAAAAAATAATGTTACTTTTGGAAATGTTTTATTATTGCTCACCACTAGTTGCTAGCAAGTCCGGATATATGCCCTTCGAATCTGGTATCCACATAATTTTTGTCGTTGGATATGGATGATCAAAGGTGCTAAAAAAAAAAACCAAAACAATAGAGTCGGTCGTCAATGAAGATGTCAATCGTTTTTTCTTAACTCATTGATATAAAACAACAAGTTCAACTTACCTTTTAGGACTAAATTCGCTTGTTTCTTCATCTAAACTAATTATTTGGACTTTGTTATTGTATTCTTCAATGAAGCTGCCGAGTGCAAGGCGAAATCTTTTATCTGGACGAACACTCCAGTTCATTGAGTATAGAGGCCATGGTGCCAAGTATTTGTAGATTTCTTTACGTTTACCAGCGGTGGATGACATAACTGCAAATAATATTGAAAACAAATTTAACAAAACTCGAATTCGAAAACATTCACAAGAGGTTTTCTTGTTTTTTTTTTTGTTGATTTAAATGAACTGAAAACTACGTTTTTTTAGTGGAAAAGCAAGAAAAATATGACAACTAACTGCTCTGCACTCCCATTTTATGTTCGAGTGAAAGTTTATCTTTTTTTTACAGGCTCTTGACAGCCAATTGCGCGTTTGAGGATGCAAAAATAACTTTTTTGGTTTTGATTTCTGTGATTTTTTAGGCAAATTGATAAGTATAAGTTTTTAGATTGCATTTGCGTTTGGTCGTATAAGTGCTTTTTATTTTCTTATTTCGTTTTCCAACTTAGATCATAGTCGTTTTTCCGAAGAAATGACGCATTTGAGAAATTCTCCCCAAAACAGCCCCCTGCTTCGTGCTCCATCTGCTTCGATGTCCCAAACGCCAAACGAAACTTCACACAAATGTCAAAATATGCGGTCAATGGCATTGCAGCCGTCAAAAGCAGAAACAGAGTAGCAGAGCACCACAAGAGTCGAGAGGAGGATACAAGAAAAGAAGCAACAAAAAAAAAAAAAACAGAACTCTATCTACATCCTACCCTAACCCAAATGGGGCTTACCTTTGATTCGATTGGTTTCTTTTTTTTTGTTTTAAGTATTAAAAGTTTGTTGCAACAAACTTAAGAAATGAAAAAAGATGAAAACAACTTAAAATAACAAAGTTAGAAAAGTAAAAAACAAAAAATAAAAAAAAACTAAGAAAAAATATAATAATTATATCGTTTTCTTTATTTATAGTCTTTTTGCTTAGTTTTCACATCATTTTTTTTGCGTCAGTTCCAAATTTAGTTGCGAATCCGTGGGGATATATGATTTATTTTATTTTCTATTTTTTTTTTGATTTTGATTTTTTAGTGTCCGGTCGGTCTCGGTTCTTTTTTTCTTGTTGTTTTGTTGGAAAAAAAATGCACACGCGGAGCAATTTTTTGCACTTGGGTATGTTGGGCTGTTTAGTGTAGAAAAATAAAAAAGAAATACACTTTCGTCAGACTTATAAGTTTATTGTTCTTTTTCTCTTTTGATATTTTGTTAAAAATTAAAAATTCTTTTCCTTTTTTTTGCGAAAACGAAACGACGACGGCGACGACGAGGCCACACAAAAAAATGTATATAACAACGCGCTATTTTGACAGTTCTTGTCTGATTTGAATGTCAAATTAAAGATTATTGTGAATAGAGTTGAAAAGGAAGTGTTTGGAAAATTTAAACAGCATACTGAAGTACTGCCAGGTAAACATTTTCCATTTTTTCTAATCTTTAGGCCAAACCGCTCTGAAACATTGGGAACGATTATGAAACATGGTTATGTATAGCCTATTCATACCACTCAAAACGCGGTTTTCAGCTAAAAGTTTTCGAAAACACGAAATGCGTTCACACTGCATATTACATGTTTTCGTTTGACATTTCAATTATTTGACAACACTACTGTCAAATTTTGTATTGAAAAATTAAAAACTTACATATATGTGTTCACATATTTGCAACAATAAATGAATGCTAAACAAATTAAACTTATTTATATACATAAAAAGAAAATTGAAGAAAACATGAATATTTTGTTAAACTTCTTTTTCTTATCTGAAAACTCTTACATGAGAATCAGAAGAAAGAAATTACTTACCACAAAAAGTTTATCAACAAAACAAATTAAAAACTCAAATAATATGACAGTCAGCTGTTTCTAATTTCTTTTGAAAGCATTATATCATTTTCTTTCTTCTTGATTCTGGGCGCTAAACATTCCATAGGCGTGTTTGATTTAGTTCATCTATGAGTTTCCACAGGGAGAAATAAGGCTTAACTACATTATACTTTCTTTTCGTGAAAAGTACAAAAGTGAGAAATACACACATCTCGAAGCTAAAAACTTTTTCTTTTTGAAAACTGAGATAAGAGATAGAATTTTGCAGAAGTTTGAAGAAAGAAACAAAATTTTTCACTTTTGTACTTTTGGAAGTTGAACGCAGTTAATCCTTTATTTATTTGTTTATAAGTATCAACTTTTTTTCTTCTGTTATCTCAAGACCATTTGATATCTGATATCCAACAAAATTTCAACTCGATCTTTCAACAGGAATCCACTTAACGTACCTCTAGATTTTGTTCTACTTGTGAACGCTTTTTAAAAAACAACCTACCTGGCATCTCTCCTCTTCGACACTCTAACAATTTTGATACTCGTAGAATATCGACACTCGAAGTAAAATTTTGACACTTTACTTCAATAAAAAAAAAAGTTAAAATGGCGTAATATGGCAGCTGTAACAAATGTCTTTGGTTCTCTTCGACATAAAAAAAAAATTTTCTTTCTTTTACCGTGCTAGTGATAATTGAATTAATTTTTTTTTATCAATTAAAAACTTTACCAATAACAACTTGAATATATTTTTCCATAAACAAATAAAATAGTAAAGTAACACCAAAACCAAATGTTTCGCAGTTTCTTAACAAAGAAAATCGTTAAAGCAATAAATGTTACAATTAAAAAGACAAATTAATTATTGTTCTTTTGGTGAGTGCCCTTCCCCCCGCCGCCGTTGCAGTAAAGTTAACCAATCGAATTCTTACGATCTAAATTCTTGTCTTAAAAGGCCTTGCATGGCCTCAATTAATAATCATCACAAATTAACTAACGATAACGAGAAAGAAATACAAATAAAATCTTGGCTCTTTTCGTTGTCATCCTCTTTTTCGTCGCACAGTGAATTGCTATTCAGTGAAAGTTGATTTTTTTTTTTGCAAAAAGAAGTAAAAAGAATTCGCGATCTTAATTTACATTTTTCGGTTACGAGTTGTGTAAATAAATTAGACGAAATGGGGCTGCTGATTTCAAAACTTTGGAGCATGTTCGGCAATGAAGGTGAGTTCCATTTAAATTTCAGATTTTTTACTTTACCACTCTAGGTTTGTAAGGAAACTCAGAACCATCATTTAATCGCAGGAAGCAAGCACACAAAATAAACAAACAGATACGTCACCAAAAATGTTGTATTTAGGATCAGAGTCCATTTGTGTGGTAATTCTTGTGGCTACCATAACAAAAGCGAAACCCTCAACCTCAAAATGATTAATAATTCATTTGTTACGAAAAGTAAAAGTGGTTTCTCATTTTAGGTCTATTTATAATTAACATAAATTTCAAATTATTTTGTTTTGTTTTAGTTTAAGTTTTGTATTTGTTTTGGTGATTGTTTTATTTATAACTAATTATTGTGAACGGAAAAACAACACTGATAAGAGAAAATGCCAACACTCAATACATAAGGTTATCATAAAGTATTTTAAATAATAACGTTTTTGTAACTAAACACTTTATTGACAAGTGCAAGGAGGTTCTTGTTTTTTTTTTTGAAAAGTTGTCTATAACTCTTCCCTAGTTGTGCTGATTCCTGGTCGACTGATAGTATAGATAGATATAGTTAATGAGTTCCTGTCCTGTTCTCTCATGAAGTTCATCATTTGTGATTCCATTTGGCCAGAAAATCCTCAAGATGATGCGTAGACATCTTTTTAAGAAACATTGGAGCATTTGAACATCACTAATCACCAACAGGAACAATATTGGTGAAAATATACCAAACGTAGCAATGATAAGCAATCAATTTAGCCAAAAATTCTGTATTGACGTGGTCGAAGTCATATTTAAATAATGAAAGATAAAATTCACTTTACACATTATATAAATACAGATATATTAACATATCAGTTTCAGGTTCAGATGAGTTTCAAAATACAAAATACATAAATGTATTTGTAATTCTCTAATGAATGACAAAGTCCTTTTTTGTTTTTGATTAAATTCTTGGAAACCGTTAAAACAATCGTTATTTAACCTCTTGTTCTCAATATTCTCAATCGCTGAATCACTACGTCTTGTTGTTTTTCACAGATATATGTAGCTAGCTACTCAAGGCATATATTACATTATTTTAATTTAAATATATTTTCAAAACTTGTAAGTTGCTGTTTTGGGCAATGTCACTAAATATGCAAAAGGGTGAGACAATGCTTACAATTGGGTTTAATTATCACAACATTTTAATTTATGCATTGTTTTTTGAACTCACAATTTTTTTAGATTATTTTTATTTTTAGAGCGCTCAAAGATGTGTCATGATATAGGTAAACGCACTAGTATCCGGACACTTAACGTGTTTCTTAACTTTGACTTCGGCTCATTTTCTTACTATAAATGTTACCGCAGATAATTATATTATTTGTAATAGGGTACACATTTCTTAATAATATAGCGTTCAAATAAATTGCGAATATAACGTTTTTATAATTTTTAAAATAAAAATTCAAAATGTTCCATTTTCGCTAGTATCCGGACGTTTTTTTTTTTAGTTTCCGGACACGAAAATTTTGTATGAAGTTTCGTTTCTATCTATAATAAATAAACATTTTTGCTAACTTTTTTTAAAAATATATACTTTAATATTCATTTTGTCACTTTAAGTATTTATACATAAGTAGGTATGTTGGCGACGTACTCATAAAACGTTTCGCTTTTCATTCAGCCGTCCTCAGTACGTGCCAAAAACCAGGATTTTGGCATACCGTCAACAGCAGCAGATCAACATTCACCTTTGTTGGGTGCCGGGCCACAATAACATCAAAGGCAATTGTAAGGCTGACGAATTCGCTAGGAATGGAACCATCCTACCAATTGCACCATGCATGGAAAATATTGGTACACTTATCGCTACATGTAAACTCATGCTAGTGCAAGATGCCATTAGTTTAACAATCCTTTGGTGAAATACCATCATCATTTGTGTAGCGACAAAGCAGATCTGACTACTGTTAAATCTGAGTCAATCTAGATGTTTGTTGTCCCTAAATAGATCGCACGTTAGCTCCTTAATTAGTGTTATTACAGGACACTATCTAATTGGGAAGCACGCAGCAAGGCTGGGTGTTTTCTCTAACGACCTCTGCAGAAAATGCATGGATGAACAGGAGGAAGAAACAACTACTCATCTTCTCTGTACATGCCCTGCTCTATCCCAAAGACTTGGGAGAATACTTTTTTAACTATCCGAGCGGTCTTGTAAACGAAGACATAAACAGTTTCTTACGCTTCATAAAAAGCTCTAAATGGTGCAACGAGCATGGAGAAAATCTCTAGATTCATGTGGTATCACAATGTGCCAATCTTGGTCTAAGTGTGTCAGTTTATACTGGGACCCACGTCAACTTAACCAAACCTAACCTTAATCGGTCGTGCATATTTAGTTGCCGCTTGCCTGATGCTGATATGGTTTGTCCTTATATCCTCTAACGCCTGTGAGCTAGGTTGTCTGCATTCATTCCTTAAAAATGATTTTAAAAAATAGCAACTAAGTATGGATAAAAACCAAAAATTTCATATAAAATAGAGTTGTCCGGACACTGAAACTTACATATTTTATCAGTATCCGGACAGACATATTTGAACTTAGTAATCCCTGTCCGAATACTGAAAATATGAGAGAAAAACACATTTCTCTCTCTGTAAATCATCGAAGATATATAAAACTATCATCTAGAAGCATAAAAAAGAGAATTTGTTGTTTCTGTCATTTATTCAGTATCCGGACGCTCTGTCCGGAAAATGAAAATCATCTTCAATTTCGGTTTCAGTGTCCGGACACTAAAAAATTCAGCCAAAAAATTTAATAAATTTGATTTTTTTTTTCAAACTATTTAAGTTTATTGTATTTAAAAGAAAACTAATTACTTTCTATCATAAAAAGTTAATAAATACTTGTTAAATTACCTACTTCTGTTAAATGCTCCCACTATTTTTTTTTTACTCAAAACGACAAAATAAGCGAACTCTAAGACCTCAGTCACTGAACTCAAGCGTAACTCTTAAAATATGCATTTGATGTAACTGAAACTTTGAATGTATATGAAGAACATTTAAGAGATGGCATTTTTGTTATTATTTGATAATATTTATAAGTGATGTGTCTATTAATCTTAAAATAGGGGTAAAGTGTCCGGACACTAATGCTGTCCGGATACTAGTGCGTTTACCTAAGTCATAAAGTATTTCGCTACTTAGTTAACGTTAAAACATCAAGTCCAGTTACTATGGCAGTGAATGGCATTTCATTTATTTAAACTCTTAATATCTCCGATTTCTGTTTTTTGCAAACTATTTCGGCGCAGCTGCAAACCCTCCATATAGAGTCTATATTGTTAAAAATGTAACTATTCGTTCAATTTAAAAAACTTCCAAAAAAATCTGAAACAATAATTATATCTACATATGTAAATACTCGAAAAAAAAATTATTTTTTTTTTGTACAAACTATTTTTTTTTCTTCAAAACTTTACATTTTTAAGTGCCATTTTTTTCGAAATTATTATACAACATATACTTTCAAAGAAAAAATCACAAATTTGAGTTCGAAAAGCTATTCGATTTGGTTCCAATCGAAACAAACTCCAGCCTCTTCTCACAACTTATGCAAATTACAAAAATTAACTGCACAAATAATTTAAGGATATATTTTTTTCGTATAAAACAAAACCAAAAAAACTTCATTTTAAGACCCCACTTTTGTTGTCTATATGTCTATAACTTTGGAAAAACATAGCTATGTAACTTAAATAAAATAAATGAAAAAAGGCATTCTGAACACAATTTTTGTTTTAAGACCATTTAAACTTTTTTAAAAATATTTCAGATAATCCATGTAAATATTTTTTATAATAGTATAAAAAAATCGTATTTTGTAACTGCGCAGGCTACATACATAAGTACATACAGATGGGGATGGAAATAAGAGCGCTGCCAAAAAATGAAATAAACCTTTTTTTCATTTTGAAAAAATTGAAAAAGGCCGCGGAAGAAAAACCAAATTAGGCAGCGATTTAATAAAACGATCTTTTCCCAGCGAAAATTGATTATTGATTGAAAAAGGTGAAAAAAGTACAAGACATTTCATTAACATTGCCGTGGCCATATTTCATTTTGAAAATGAAATGATACCGCTATTTTGCGTCATACAAAGTCAACCGCGGCCTTATGTCACTCAGCCTCGCATGTCACCAACTTGATTGAGAGAGTTACCTATTTCTCATTTTTTACTTAGGAAACAGTTATTTTGTTTTGTGATATCACTTGAACCAAATGAAACATTATAAGAACAAATTCATGCGACTAAATGGTGCTTTTATTTTTTTTAAATCTTAAATTAAATGGTATTTAAATGTGTAAACGAGGTTGTTATTTAACTTATCTAACAAAATATAGCGATGATATGATAAAGTTTAATTGTTTTTTTTTTATGACAACTAAACCTTGCAAAATAGTTAATCTCGTTTTTTATTCTAACTTGATGCTTTTCATAGAAGTGAGCTTTATCTTTTTAGGAAAATTTATCAAATCAATTAAAATCAAAACGCTTGGTGTGCAAGATTAATGTAGTGTCTGTCTGAGTCCGCTCACATAATTACAAAAACATACATTTCATTTCTGCTCATGAGAACGTGAGTTGATGTGATGGCCTATATTTACCTCTTTCATAGACTTTTGGGTCCACACAACGGCTGCATTCATTTACACTTCCACATGACATGTTTGTAGGTAACTCTTATTTTTATTCGCGAATCAGGTTTCCGGTGCGCATCATTGGTCGAACATTCCATTCCATGCAATTCAAATGATATCCATTTTCACTTTCTAAACAATTTATTATTGGGTCGATGACACACAGTCATGTTGAATTACAGGTTTTTTTTTTCAATTTGTTTGTTTGTTGAACATACTATGTACACGTCTCTGCGACGTGTAACTACCCGTATAGATTTGAGTGTGAATGTAAAATTGTGTATTTGAAGTAATTGTTTAAACAATTGCAAACAGTATTTTGTTATGTTTATTTTCGGTATACTTGGCGACAGTTAACACTTGACATTGAAATTTGATGTACAATTTAAATTTATTTTTGTATTTTGATCTTGGGGAGTAAATTTAGCTTGGGAATGGTGTATGCGGAAGTCATCAGGTAATCATTATTTACTAAAGCAAAACTTGCCCACGAAAGATACACTTTTTTTTTTGTTGAAGTATCTCAAGGTTCAAGGTTTTGTGACGTGGAATTTTAGTTTGGCCTTAAATCGTTCATTTACACTCTACACCTACACATCTTAAGTGATCTAGCTTGAAATCTCGAAAAATGAAACGGTTTTGCTGGATATATTATACGCAAGAAAAATATAGACCGAGAAATATACATATGAGGCGCTCAGAATAATAGTGGAATATGTCTATTTAAAAATTGGGCAAAATAAAAAAGTTTGGGATTTTGTTTTTGAAATAAAAAATGCAGTTTGATAAAAAATACCATCTAATGTATTCGTAAAAAATAGACAGTACGGTAATGTTTATATGCAGCGGTGTCAATAATGTTTTTTTTTTTTTATAAATATTTTTTGACCAAATAATTTGAATTATCTACTTAGAAATGCCCACAGACAAACAAACCAACGCACAGTGGCTTAATATTCAATATTTTATTAAAAGTATGTGGGTGAACTATGTTTTTCCAAAGTTATAGACATTTTCAGCGTTATTATTTTCTTAATTTCTGTTGTATTTTTCTAACGAAAAAACATCCTTAAAATTATTTATGTCCAAAGCAAAGTTTTTGAAATATTAATTCAATTATAGTATAAGTAGTAAAAGTATATTTTTTGTTTTGAAGCCTATTATTCAGTAAAGCTTAGTATAAGAGAAAACAAATTTCTGTCACTATTCTATTATCTTTTTCAAAAGTTGACTTTTCAGCAACTTTTCAAAACTCAATAAAAAATCTCAAAAAAAGTTTTTCAATTATTTGTTTTTAATTTGTTTTGTTTTTCATACACCATCAAATTATCATACATATTTAAATGAATCAAAAAATGATTACCTAAATTTCTTATTCTTGTCATTCGTATTATTCCTAAACAAAAAGTATGGCAAATATTTAAAATTTTAAAGAATCACGTTTAAAAACAAATCAAAAAAATTTGTGATCACTAATTATGTCACCATTGTTCCGAGCTTTACTGTGAGACGACTTTAAGCAATAAAAATGACACTTTTATTTAACTATCTACATACCTATGAATTTACACATAAAGCTAAGCTAATTTGTTGCTGTTTATTTATTTTTCTCTCTTTTAATAATACTTTTTCTTGTCATTATCTATTCATACTTAACTTCAATCTTTGTTTTTTTTTTTTTTCAATTAGATAATCGCAGACAAAACAAAAAAAAACTACTTTTTAGTTGCGTACCGGAACTGTATCAAATGAAATTGATGTGATTAAAACATGCAAACATCTAAGTTAGATAATATTTGTATGTACTCGGTAAAAACAATTTAAGCTTCAAAATTGTAATAAAAAGTGAAAACAAAAAAAAAAAAATAAGAAAAAAACAACCTAATATACATACATCAGAAAATTTTGGATATTGGTTAAATCCGTAGATTTTTTTGAACCAAAGTCATATTTAAAAATAAATATAATTATTTGTTTTTTATTTTATATTCCGTTGTTTATAATTGGGACTCTAGTTAGATACTTTTGGGCAATTCTTGCATTGGTGAAAAATTTTAACTCGAAATTTTGATCAAACTTGACATTACTATGTTAGGATAAGTTTGTCTGTCCAGTTACAGCCTAAACGGCTAGGTGGATTTTCATTTTTTTTTGGTCATATCTCCAAACGATTTTTTAAAAAACCAAATACAACGGTACCACAATTTTTTGGCGAGGAAGTGGTGAATGTCCGAAAAGAGTCTGCGACTTTTATTTATGCTCATGTTCAAATTCATTAATAAATCACAAATGGAAACTCCGAACAAAAAAACAATAAATGACGCACCGCAGGCTTGAGTATGACAGAGTGGGACTGGCACCTTTAGTTAATTTGCCAAAGTTATTGTCATTAATGGATTATTATTATTAATTGATTTAGCTTATTTGAATAGCAATATTTTCGAATGAATAGCTGAAATTGCTGCCGCCTCTAATAAATTGTTGTCATGTTGTTAAGAGCAAATTCTAGACAAAAATGTTGATACCATGTTTTATAAAGATGATTAAAGTAATTATTTTGATGATCATTTTTAGAAAACAATAATAAGCATGTGATGCTCGTTAGTGCAATAGTTTATTGGTTAAATGCTCAAGATTTCGCCCACTATTCACAAAGTGAATCCTAGAACATCTACAAAAGTCAGATGTACTAATGCACGTACTGCTCATGAAAGATCCGGTTCCTGTTATATTATTTACAGATAAAGTAGTATAAAAAGTCTTAATAAAAAAGAAAGAAACCAATTTCAATCTTGAAAATAATCATACATTAAAAAAAAACAACCTAAACTAAATTTAAAATATTTTTATAAACCCTTTAGATATTTTTCATTTTAACAGTCAATGTCAATCTTGCCAAGTTTCTTGAACGTACCATTTTTACCACATTTCAAACTTTTTGAATTCCCCAAAAATATTTTTCTTGTGTCTCTGCTAAACAAATCCGTTTATTCGCCTAGGATATAGCCCGTTGACCATATAATCATATAAAACACGTCAGACTTTAATTTGCATTTATTTTATTTAATAGCTCTGTCTGTGAAGTAAACCAAATATAACGTAAAGCTTTTTGTCATTTGCATCTTTGTTTCTTCTCCTTTTATTTGCACTAATTAAAAACTCATTTCATTATATCTGCAAATAATAATAAGTCAATTTTTTTCTGTCTTCAAGGTAAAAAATTAAAAAAAATGAATGCCCTAAAGTAAAATTTTTCGTAATAATAAACAAATAATAATATTTAAATTTATATTTTTTTATCATTTTAGAACATAAATTAGTAATGGTTGGTTTGGATAATGCCGGCAAGACAACAATTCTATATCAGTTTTTAATGAATGAAGTGGTGCACACTAGCCCAACAATTGGCTCTAATGTAGAAGAAGTAGTCTGGAGAAATATACACTTTTTAGTTTGGGATCTTGGTGGTCAACAAAGTTTACGTGCTGCATGGAGTACATATTATACCAACACAGAGGTGAATAACTTTAATCTTAAATTTCATAATTTTGTTTACATTTTTATTTTTTTTTAGTTCATTATAATGGTGATTGACTCTACGGATCGGGAGCGATTAGCAGTAACACGAGAAGAATTATATCGAATGCTGCAACACGAAGATCTATGTAAAGCTAGTCTACTCGTATATGCAAATAAACAAGTAAAATTTGATTATGATAATATTTAATATTTTGTTTTGAATTTAAATGCGTATTTTGTTTTGATTATTTGCAGGACTTAAAGGGTTCAATGTCAGCTGCTGAGATATCAAGGCAATTGGATTTAACCTCAATTAAAAAACATCAGTGGCACATACAGGCGTGTTGTGCGTTAACAGGCGAAGGGTTAGTATCATTCGTTTTTGAAAATAGAGTTCTCTTTTCTTGATTTAATATACATACTTAACCGAAGTGAGATGTGCTATCTACATAGAACAATTATTACGTTTCCCCAAGTATATTCAATTTATTGATCTTAAGACTTGTGTTATGAGTTATGACCCTTTCCAGGATGTGTTGTTCTCACCCCCTTTTAATAAATTATTATATTTTGTTTGTCCTTTTAAACCAAGTTCTTAGGAGGGGATCCAATCTTGCTGTGTAGATTGATTTTATTATATCTTTTTTTTTTCAAAAATCATTTGGACAAGATTTTTTTTAGATCCAAAGCAATAACTCTATGTCTAAGTAGTAGAGATAATCAGTCATATTCTTCTAAGCTTTCACACGAACATTTGTATACTTATTATATGTTTTTGTATACCTTATTTATAAAATCGCCTACTCACTTCGAAATTCGCTTAAAAACAGTTTATATTCTTGGCATTAACTCAAGCTAATTTTTTTCTGATTTTTTGGGTTTTTAATCCTTTAAAAAAAAAAAAAATTGACTATCAAACATTTACTGGTTTTGTAACAATAACAAAGTGGTATCACAAGACATTCCCAAAAATTCTTTATCAGGTTTACCTCTGGGAATGGTTGATTAAAATTTTATTCGATTCCAAAACTCTTCGCGCTCATTTCAACAAGATTTTAGAGCTAAGCGCACTGTTAACTGTTATATCGCTACTTTAATAGGACTTCAATTGAAATCTATCTTCCAAAAAAGGAAAAGAACATCTTATATACAATTCATTGCATCATTTTCTATCGCTTCATTTGATTAAAAACATTTTTTAAAAGAATTCTTACTCAACATAATTATGCATTTATTTTAAGAACCAAAGAAGTGCCTCATTTGCAAATCAAGTTGTTTAAGCCATTAGTTTTAGAAAAAATAATTTTCTAAATCTTTTTAATTTTTTGTAAAGAAAAGTATCCCTCCTATATCTTAAATATGGCCCAACGGCCGAAATCAATGTATCTATAACTCTATCAATGATAAAGTTCAAAATATTTATGAGAAATTGCTATAAAAGTACTAACAGTCTCTTGCAACCACTTCTTCCTTTCAATCAAAGACTTTAATCAGGGTAGATCACGTACAAGACGATTCGATTCTAGCGATCAGTTCAACTATTTTCTCTATACTTTTATACATATGTAATAGAAGCGCGTTATGTGATCTACCCCCCTGATTTAGATACAACAAGGCCTTGTTCATCGTTCAATTCATTTACTTTTTATATTAACCCAACCGTTTTCTATACACCCAACCGTTATTGCTCTATGCTCTACATGAAGCCATTGACAATTTTTTGTATGTGTTTAAATTAGAAAATATTTAATAAAAATCATTATATTTTTGTTTTGTTTCACAGACTTTATCAAGGACTGGAATGGATTGTTCAGCGTATTAAGAAAAAATGACAAACATATCCCGATCACGGTAGTTTATAGCTAGTTGAAAATAACTGAAAAATCAATTACTATTAAATTATTAACATTAGAATTAAATTTATAGCGTATTGTATACTTTACTTCTATTTTATATTAACTATGCTACATGACTCGATGGTTAAAATCATCATCGTTTGTCTAACATCATTAAACGATTAATTTTAGCTTAAAAATATATATTTTTCTATTACTATGTAAATTGAAAATATTGTAAAAAAATATTTTTTTTTGTTAACAAAAAATTACTAAAATAAAACCATCGTGCAGTTAACAGAGTTTCAAACAAATAAACTTTTACAAAACTATAATTTTCAAAAATTAAAAAATGATATTATAATTTATTTTAAAAGTATGTGCTTAAAATTTTTTCCGCAGTTGTATTTTTATGATTTCTCGATTTTATAAGTAAACAAATTTTGACGTTGAATTTTAAATTTGAAAATAGTGTTTCCATTAAACTGTGAAGATCTTTATAAAATGAAAAGAAAAAAACAAACAATAAAATTGAAATTATAAATATTATGTTTTTACCAAAATGTAAATAACGATTGTTAAAATGGTGGCTGCATCATCTGAACAACGTATACTTCAGTGTAAATTGATATTTTGTAAGTACATAATTTTAAATTATAAGGACAAACGCATACTTTAAACAATGTGTCATATAAGTAAAACATTATTTAACAAAAAAAAAAAAAAAACAAGATTTGCCAAAAGATAGAAAAAAAAATTAAAATAAAACTAAACATAAAAATACATTCCGATTTTTGTCACTACTCATGTTATGCTTTTATTTCTACTGGATTAACAACAAAATCCTCATAAGACTTTAGAAGATTGCTCTAAAAATGATTTATTTGATTCACTATTAATTGAATAAAATTGTAGACATTTTAAACATTTTATGCGAAAGATTAAGTGCAGTAAGATAACACAAAGTTAAAGAAATTTCCCTTATTTTTAGATACATTCAAATCCTAATAACTGTTTTATTTCGACGGTATATGTAGTAGACGGTGTAGTAGACATCAGTTTTTCACTATGTTTAAAAACGTTTCTTTGTTTTGTGCAGTTAACGTGTTTCTTTTTTCATAAATGATATAATATCCATGTATTTCAAACTCGATGACAAATCTGTACTTTGAAGAAAGAAACATTTTTTTCAACAAAAGAAACTTGAACTTGAGGTGGAGAGCTAAAGACTTCATCCAAGTTATCTTTTCGCGTTTTCATTATTTTTTCTTCAGAACGATACACTACACAATCTTTTTTTCTCATACGTTGATGATCCACCCTAAGGTGCATTACTACAATTAGCAGATTATATTTAATTGATAAATTATTTCTCATTCATTTTAATGACTCTCGTTGCATTGTATTGTTGTCTATTATTTCTGTTCACGGGTCAGTATTAACATTTCTTATCATATCTTATCAGTTTCTTACGAAGTGATTGACGCACATTCAGTGCATCTTCATTTAAAGTCAGATAGATCTTTATTCAAAAATCAGAATTTAATTAAAAAGAAACAAACAGTTCATGTTATTTACAAATGTGTAGAATTCTTTGGAATTTCGTTAAAAGCAAAACAACACATTTTTGTACAAAATGAGCGTTGAGATGTAGAATACGCCAAATTTTGTATGTACAGCTAAAACGTTTCATTTCTCCTTGCGAACTCGGCCTTTCAAAGTGATAGTAAAGTTTCCACCCATCAAAGGCAATACTAACTCACAAACTGAAAAGGAAATCGAATTGAAAAAAATACATTTTGACTTAAAAAGTACCATTTTCCATGTTGACTTCTTTTTCAATTGCCATCCATCAGATTTCAATGTGCCTGGTGTTGCATCTTCTGATATTATGAAGTTTTAATTTAATTTGTTTCTACGCCTTCAGTTTTTAGTAATTATTTTTTCCTGGGAGTAATGTTACATCATATAAACCCGTACGATAAAGTTAAAAAAAAAACAATCGTACACGCGGGCGTATACTCAATCTTTACATTTTATAGAACTTTTAATAAATTTTCTTATGGTATTTTTTCTGTTTGTTACTACTATATTTAAGGGCGTTTCATTTGCGTTTTTGCACAATTCCATTCCATTTTCAAAATGAGACCTAATTTCTCTCTTTTTTTTTTACAATAACTGACTTTTTGGGGTATGTATGTTCAGTCACCAGGCAGGCACCATTTAAACATTTTACCTTGGTTAAAAGAGTATTTTGTGAGTTCCAAGGAATTTTCAGAGAGATATACATATATTCTATTATTCTATGCTCCATTCCGGACTCCCACCTAAAAAATAATAACAGTAGTAATTCACAATCATTATTCACCTGCCCAAAACGTCTGTGGAGAAAAGTTTGTATCGCCTTTATTTTACAAACGATATAAATCCCAGCTATTGCTTTCAGCTTTTAATAAAAACAATAAGGATTAGCGTTCCTATCAACAGCAATAAATCATAAATTTAATTTTTTAATGACCCTCATTATTGAAGGTATACAAACACCATGCGCATGCAGTGATCATCGTAACTAGGTACCCACTTCAGAGAAAAGCTCTACAGATCAATCGATCGAATAGAAGAGCTTTCGAATCAAACCAAAACATTAGGCTTTAGTCCATTGACAAATCGATTTCAGTTATAATCGAAACGTGCCTCTCGTAACAACCAAACTGGTTTCCGGCAAACCAACTCCCCCCAAAAACTAGCAAAACAAAAAAATAAAACCAGTAAAAACAAAAACAATAAGATGCATAACCCAGACTATACGCCAGTTAATAATTTCGTGCAAGTAGAATTTGGTGAGCGTTTTTTGCCAATAAACGAACAACCCAAACTGGGAAATCTAATTCAATCGAAAATCGAAAACCGAGAATATTTCTATGGCATCGAACTATCAGCTAGATCCAATAGTACCTTGGATTATCGCAAGTTCGCTATATTGCCTCTTTTTACGTCGTTGGTTTGGTTCGGTGAATATTCGGACATTCAGCCAATCGGTGACGTAGATGCGGTTCGGTTTGGTAGTTCCTTGGCGCATAACACAGTTGTGATGCCTCATTTTACGTGCTACAGAGCCACACCGCAGAGATTGGACAAATTTCTTTCGTTGAACTTCTCAAATGTGCTCGCATTGCGCGGTGATCTTGTTGATATTAATCAGCATTATAAACACGCTTCGGATCTAGTTACCGAAATCCGAAAGATACGCGGTGGTGAGTTTGTGATAATAACAACAAGCTAATAATAAAAACAAAAAACTTAATCATGATTAGTTGTTGTGTTTTGCAGATACAATTAGTATAGGAGTCGGTGGGTATCCCCAAAAGCATCCGCAAGCTAAGTCAATGCAAGATGATTTGAGATATCTCACACAGAAGGTTAGTAAAGGTATAGTGGGTTGGTTTGGTTTGTATAAAATGATAAAGTGAACTTGTTCGATTCTTTGAGTAAGTGACCGTTAGTTGAATGGAGCGTTATTCTATACTTTGGTCGTTAGCCTTGCTAGACGTTTAGTATAAACTAAATTACTTCTAAAAGAAAGGCCAGGGAGATCCCCTTTGAGTTGATGTTTTGAAGAAGTGTTAATTATTTTTCATTCAGCTTTTGTTAGGGCACATGTAACTGAGTACCTACGATTAGTTTTTTTTTTGAATGTTGTAATCTTGTAATGTGATTATTTATTTAAAATGTTACTGGATTCTTTATAACATTTAATGAGACATAATAATTCATTCGTATTGGTGTAGTTTTTATTGGTCTTTCCAATTTGTAATCCAGAAGCATTCTAAAATAAATACCGGAAATATTTTAAAGAAAAGACCAGAAGCATTGCGAAAAAAAATCCACTGTCATTCTCAATGTAAATAGAAAACTTTCAGAAGGATTTAACCCATTCCAAAGGCCAATACAGCAAAATACACTCTCTAAAAATACTCCAAATTATCAAATTCCTTAAAGAAACGAATTTAAAGGACGAATTGTATTATGAGAAAAATCCAGATAAAAATGGAGGCACAATAGAACCAAGGTAAATTTTTTATTGACACTGTGGGAGTCCACGAACAGCTGTGGTGATCGGCGTTGAATGCGGTGTTTAATGCGATGATCCTCAAGATGTTAATGTGGTCCACACATGAAGATCCAGTGCGGACTTCTCTTTGTTCGGCGTCTAGTATGTCTTCAAGGTGGACAATTCTTGCTATTATCTTGGTTTTCGCAATGCGTATGGTCTCCTTTCTTTGAAATTTTAGCAATCATTCTCATAAACTTTAAACGATTTAGGAACCGTTAATTTGTTACTAAATTTATAGGTTTGCTTATTGGTTTAAACTTTATTATTTGCTAACAAGTATCATACAAATGGCCAGTTACACGATGCTCTTTAAGAAATTTAACATGCTTTTAAGTTTTAAAATTATTTTTGATTCATACAAAATAGGGCATTTTAAAAATAAAAATGTTAAACAGACGTTATATTTAATACTTTCAAAATTTAAAATAAAAATTGGTTACAGCAATATTTAAAAGGCTTTTAAATATTCCCCTGAAATCGTCTAAAACTTTTCGCTAGTTTTCATGATACTACTCTGACATTTGCAAATTTTTTGTAACACATTAGCCGCGTTTTATTATAAAAATAACCTATACAGGTTTTCTTATCCGGTTTTAGGTTATTTTTTAACATGTAATACAACAACAATTTGGGACATTGCCTTTTCTCTAGGTTATCTTCTGTAACCCAGAAAATAGTTTTAACTCCGACGGTTAGGTGGCCACTTTCATCGTAAATGTTGGTACTAGATCGTTTTATTATCAACGGGTAACCCATCCAGGTTATCGGTGATAATAAAACGCGGCTATTATCTACTTTACTTTAATGAATTTTGAATATTTATAGCCAGTAGCGGGTCGTTTTATTCCTTTTTTGACATTAATAAACGTCAAAGCAACTTTTTAGTTATGGCGTTTTCAATTAGCAATCTGGAAGCAGAAAAAAGCATGCTAAATGCGTTCAATGGGGCAAAAGTGACAGTTCAGATTCTGAAAAAGAAGAGAATTTCTCTTCTGGATTTGAAATCAGAAGCAAAAACAGAATTCTGGATTGCGAATTGAAAACGCCATTAGTATGATATTATAAAAGGATGAATTGGCGTTTTTAGCTTAATAACATGTCATATACATACATACATAACTAAAATATTTTTAAATAAACAAAATCTTCCTAGTATCATACTTAGATTATATTAACATCGTACTAAAACGACAAGAATTCTGCGCCAAAATCATGATATGTTTATCTTACAATGTGTCTAACACCACTTTGACGTTTCGAATGTCAAAAAAGTCAAATGTGATTAGTGAAAGTTCAAAATGAAAAATCTTCTTTGCAAAATATTCCATATGGAATTCCCCAAGGTACAGTACTTGGTCCAACTCTCTTCAATATCTTTGTCTCCGATTTACCCAATCTGGGAAACAGTATAGGTATTGCAATGTTTGCTGACGACACGGCTATTTTTACATCAGGTACATATTTCCTAGACGTTTGTCATACATTGCAAATGTCTCTTTCTACAATAGAAAAATACTTTTTCAAATGGAAGATTAAGGTAAACCCCTTGAAAACGCAAGCTATTTTGTTTACAAGACGTCGAAAATCGTGTTTCCTCCCAAACAATGTACAGCTTCGAATGGGCACCGTGAACATTGACTGGTCCGAACATTGTCGATATCTTGGTGTTATAATAGACAAAAAATTTAGTTTTCAAAAACATATATCTACTACTATTGATAAGATAAATCTATATAAAAGAATTCTTTACCCATTAATATGTAGAAGTTCTAAACTTAGCAAAGAAAATAAAATTTTAATGTTTAAGTTAATTTTCCAATCCATCCTCCTGTACGGTGCTCCTGTTTGGAACGATTGTGCCAAAACTCACAAACTTAAGCTTCAAATATGCCAAAACAAAATTCTAAAAATGATGCTTGATTTACCATGGTGTTATTCAACTTACAGGCTTCATGAAAAATCCAATGTCAACCTTTTGAACTCCCTTATTGAAAATTTAACACAAAAATTTTATGTAAATTGTTCCCTCTCTGATAATGAACTGATTAAATGTTTATCAACACCATAACGTTATATATATTATTATTTTATATATATATTTATAGGCTGTAGATTTGGAGTGAATGAATTTGTCGAATGGTTTACTTTTCTAAAAGGAATCCTTTGGCAATGTTTGTTTTCTTCGGAACTGCGACCTAGTATATACATTATAATTTAAAAACTTAATGTGGGAGTGCAATATTAGTTTTAAGAGTCAAATAAGGGTTTTTGTTCGTAGCTTTCCCTTGAATTATTAATATCAATTTCATTATACAACTTATTGTCATTATATGTTTGTTTAAATTATAGTTGAAAAGGAAAATATTTATCCTAAATCTCTAACTTGTAACTACCAAATGTAAAAAGAAACTCTGTTATTGCTACTTATTAAATAAATAATTGAATTGAAATGTGATTAAAAAACGAAGCTCAAAAAGGAAATAATGATAAAAATTAAGAAATATTTCTTACCGATGAAGATATTTTGTATAGTAAAATAAAAATATTGCATCATTTTGGAAAAAAATTCGTTTAACAAATTCGTAACAAACAAGAATTTAAGAAATATTATAAAAGCTTTTTTTTCTTAATTTGGGTCGTTACGTCACGGTCACGTCGTCGTTGAACTGAAGTCTTTAATTAAGGCAAATGCACAGATAAGTATCTTATTTAACCCAAATACATAATAACTGGATAAGTAGAACTTGGTAAATCCCCTGAAAATACATTACTTTTGAAATATATTGCAACTTGTAAACAAGAAAATCAAGGTATCAACGGTATCCAAATAACAATTCATTAAAAACAGGCTATGAACCATTCTTCGGGGACTTTTTCCTTAACATTATTTGATTCGATACGTTTTGTTTCAATGGTAAACATGACCATTGATATTATATTTTCATTTTAATGCATTGGCAAATAAGTTCATCTTAAGTATTTGTTATTTGGGTTAGTAATGGGTTATTATAATTATTGAAGACTAATAGAATAATGCTAATCATCATCATCATCGGCTCGACAACCGGGGTCCGGTCCTGGCCTCCTTCAACAAGTCTCTCCACCTATCCCGGTCTTGAGCCGACGCCATCCAGTTGCGCACCCCAAGGCTTCGGGCGTCCTGGTCTACGCCATCTCTCCAGCGCAAGCATGGTCTACCACGCTGCCGTCTACCATAGAATGTACCACAAAGGACTTTCCGAGCAGGTTCCTCTTCACTCATGCGAGCTAGGTGCCCTGCCCACCGGAGTCTACCGAGCTTAATTTTTGTCACTATGTCTGCTTCAAGGTAGATTGCGTACAATTCATGATTGTACCGTCTCCGGAATCGCCCTTCCTCACATATGGGGCCAACAATTCTCCTTAAGACTTTTCTCTCGAACGCGGCTAAGAGGTCGGAGTGTCTTTTGCTAAGCACCCAAGTCTCGGATCCATACGTGAGTACTGGCAGGACCATGGTCCTGTACAGCAGCAGTTTTGAAGTTATGGTGAGATTTCTGGATTTGAAGAGCTTTGACAGACTATAGTAGGCTTTGTTGGAATTGAGCAGCCGCCCGCGTATTTCTTCTTCTATATTATTATCGGCTGCTACTATTGACCCAAGGTATTTAAAGGATTGCACCACTTCAAATTCGTGCTCCGCTACCTTGATTGTTTGACCAACTGTTCTTCTCGCATTCGACGCCACCATGTACTTTGTTTTACCTTCACTAATGTGCAGCCCCAGATTTTGTGCCGCCTGCTCGATCTGGATGAAGGAATCGTGTACAGCTTGTTCGGTTCTTCCGATGATGTCAATGTCGTCTGCGTAAGCCAGTATCTGGCTGGACCTGTTGACGATGGTCCCTCTTGTTGCCGTGCCAGAGTCACGGATTGCTTTCTCCAACGCCAGGTTGAAGAGGAGGCAGGCCAAACCATCCCCTTGTCGGAGTCCATTAAAGATGTTGATTGGTCTGGATAGCAATCCGGCTATTTTTACTTGGCTTGTTACGTTGGTCATGGTCAACCTACAAAGTCGTGTCAACTTATTTGGGATGCCGAATTCTCTCATGGCTTTGTAAAGTTCTACCCTGGCTATGCTATCATAGGCGGCCTTAAAGTCTATAAACAGATGGTATGTTGGGATGTTTTCCATCGCCTGCCTAAGGGTAAAGATCTGATCAGTTGTTGATTTGCCTGGAATGAAACCACACTGATATTGGCCGATTATGGTTTTAGCGTATGGGGCTATCCGTTCTTGTAGGATAGAGGAGAGTATCTTATAGGCGGTACTCAACAACGTGATACCTCTATAATTGCTGCACGTTGTGACATCTCCCTTCTTATGTATGGGGCAAATTATACCTTTTCGCCAGTCTTCTGGCATTTCTTCCTGCTCCCATACGTGCACTATAATATCATGAATTGCTTGGCGTAAGGCTGGCCCGCCGTGGTGGAATAGTTCGGCTGGTATGCCATCGGCTCCCGGGGCTTTGTTTTTCTTAAGCCGGGCTATAGCCTTCTCAACCTCTTCTATGCTTGGTGGCGGTAACATAGGGTAATCTTCTTGAAGTAGTGGAGCCTCTACTTCTGCAGTGAGCTGACCATTTAGCAATTCATTAAAGTACACTTCCCATCGCTCCAGTATGCTTTGGGGATCGGTGATCAGATTTCCCTCTCCGTCCTTGCAGTAAGTGCAGCGTGGTGTGTACTGCGTCATGTTTCGGACGGATTGGTAGAACTTCCGCGCCTGGTGCGGACCTCGCTCTCGGCTTCTTTCTAAATCACAGATGATGTTCTTCTCCCAGGCTGATTTTTTCTGTCTGTGAAGCCGTTTTTCTATTCTTCTGAGCTCTTTATATTCATCTTCGCGTGCCCGCGTTCTATGAGATTGTTGCATTGCTCGGTACGCAACATTCTTACGTTCAGTCGCTAGCTTGCATTCATCATCAAACCAGTCGTTCCGACTTCTACGACTGCTGCCTAAGATGGAATTGGCAGTACTAATGACAGTGTTTTTAAGGCGTGTCCACTTCTCATCTACGCCCAGCATACTGGCTCCAGGACTTACTCTCCCTGGATCGAGTGGTTCTAGGGCGAGTCCTAACGCAAGTCCAAAGGTGTTACTGGTGTTTTCATTGCGTAGTGCAGCCGTGTTGATTCGAACCTGATCGGCGGATGCAATACGTCTTCGCAAGGCAATCCGCCCTCGGAAAACCATACCAACAAGATAGTGATCCGAGTCGATATTGGCACCTCGGTACGTTCGTACCGTCATCAAGTTCGAGTAGTGGCGACGGTCTATCAACACGTGGTCAATTTGGTTACGAGTGGCTCCATCAGGTGATACCCAGGTGGCTTTGTAGATATCTTTACGCGGGTACCTGGTACTCGCAACGACCATGTTTTTCGATGCTGCCAATTCTAGGACTCGAAGTCCATTGTCATTAGTGTTCTCATGCAAACTATGGGTGCCTGCGTAATGCCTGAATACCGGCTCCCGACCTATTTTAGCGTTCAAATCCCCAAGGATGATTTTAACATCATACCTTGGACAGGCATGGAGGGCCCTCTCGACTTGTTCATAGTAAGTCTCTTTATCTTCGTCTGAGGACTCCTCCGTAGGTCCGTGAACGTTAATGAGGCTGATGTTCTTGAATTTGCCTCGCACGCGAAGGGTGCATAGCCTTTCGCTTATAGCGTTAAAGCCGATGACGGTAGACTTCATTTTTTCGCTGACCAGGAAGCCTACCCCGAGCACATGGTGTTTTGTATGACAGCTGTAATATAAGTCATATTCTTTCTTTTGCAAAACACCATTCCCTGTCCATCTTATTTCTTGCAGTGCTGTTATGTCAGCTTTATATTTTGACAGGGTATCGGCTAGCTGCTGAGCAGCTCGAGCTCTATAGAGCGATCGTACGTTCCATAAGAAAATTCGTAAATCGTTGTTCCGTTTTCGTTGCAAGGGTTGTCGTCGTGAGATCAGTCCGTTTCCGAGGCTTGTTGACGGTCTCGTAATTCTTTTAGTTTTACGGAACAGGGAATTAACCTGTTGCCAACCTGTGGAAATAGCCTGATCATATTAGCCAAACCTTTTTGGGGTTTGTTTCTAGCGGCCGCCGCGAAGAGGCTATGATCACACTTCCACCAGTCCCGAATAGTTACGGCACGTGCATGTTTTCGTATGCTACATGTTATTCCCCCTATTCGGCTGATGGCTGACCGCCTAATGCTAATGGTCGCCTAAAATATCTCAAACCTGATGTCTTTGTTCAAATTGACTTACCGTCATATGATTTAGTTTGGATTTAGCGAATTATGCTGAGATCTAGATGGGATTTTTCATATAAACATACTGTGTACAAGCTTTAGTCTGCATTAATTGATTGAATAATATCCCTTCGCTGCTGTTGATTAAAGAAAGCTTAGTTGAAGATTATCTTCTCTTTATCATGTTAAAAACCAATTCGACACTGAACTCATACAATATACATATGTATGTACATATATGTACATAAATCATGACTTAGGTATATTTAAATAAATGTAACTAATCAGTTACATTTGAACTAAAGTGGCATCACTGTATGCCAACAAAGTGCCCATACCTACAACTGCTATCCAATCATTTATTTACAACTGTTTTTTAATTGAAGATTATTAACTTATTAAATTGTTAAATTATATCTGCGTATGATCTAATATTTTTTTTTTTTTTAATAAATATCTAATTTTCAGGTTGATGCGGGAGCTGATTTTATAATTACCCAAATTTGCTTTGATGCAAGCAGTATTATCGAATTTATAGGAAATTGTCGCAAAAACGGAATAACTGTGTCAATTATTGTTGGGGTGTATGTACCGGAAAATTATCGCATATTATTGCGAATGCTACAAATCACACAAGTGACAGTGCCACCTGAACAATTGAAACACTATAAAGAACTGCAGAATAATTCAACGGAATTTAAACAATACGCAGGAGAAATGGCGGGGAAGTTAATAACTGATGTTTTTGAAAGCAATGCAGGCGTTTATGGTGTGCAGTTTTTTTCAATGAATTATTTTGAAGCCATTGAAGAGCTTGTTAATAATATTATTTATAAGTTCAATACGATAAAGTAAACGGAAATATAACAACTGGTTATGTCATGGATTTTGATTTTACCAATAATTACTTTTAGCGAATTCACAAATTTAATAAAGTTTAAATTTAGTGGAGTTCGAGTATGTGTTTTTATAAAAAAAAAAATGGTGTAGAAGGTTTTAGTATTTTAATAATATAAGCTTAAAAACAAAATTTAAAAAAAAAATATTCACTAGCTTTTAAAAAAAAATCCAAAAATAATTTTGGCTAAAGGACCTATTTCGAAAAATTTGTATTGTAATCCGTCAAACCGTTTATGAAAAAAACGAAAATCAAAAATTCGGTTCTATGGCAGATATTTGAAAAATATTTTTTGACCACATAATTTTAATAACTTATAAAACCCCAAAGATAAAAAAAATCAATTTCCCCTCTAGAGAATCTCCTTAATATCTCAAGTCCAAAGTTTGAAGAACATCCCTGCAATAGATTAGGCTGTAGGTCGAGGTACAGACAGACCGCAAAGCGACATATAGACAGACGGAATTACGACGCGTCTGTACTATAATTTCTGAAACCAAAAATATATTTAATTTCTCCTCAAGTCAAGGGAAATATTAATTTATTCACAACTTAAATATTTATATAAATACAATCGATATTAAATGACGAACCGATCAAAACTTCTTTCTAGTACTTAGGTAACTACTGACCTGAAGCTGATTTCCACTTGAGAAATATAACTTTTTGAAAGATGAAAACTTTTTGAAATTCTAAAACGAATAAATCTTTGTCGAAATTAAATAGCCACCTTTTAGTAAAATAATGAACGAAAACTGAATTTGTAAGGTTCGTATCCTTGCTTAAACTACAGAGTCATCTGTTACAAATTTTAAAATTTTATAAAACAGTTTATATTATCTTATAAGAGATGGCTCTGTTACGTCTGCACTTCAAAACACGATTTTATTGTCAGTTAAATGTGCAGCAGAGTGGCGCAGTGGAAGCGTGCTGGGCCCATAACCCAGAGGTCTGTAGATCGAAACTATGTTCTGCTAAGCAGTTGTTTTTTTTTTCTTATTTTTTATGGTATAATATTTAGGTATTTTCGGAAACAATGGAATTCTCTCTTATTTTACAAAAAAAAAGAATTAAAACACTGTACTTTAATTTATTTTGAAAATAAATTAACTAAATTATTTTTTTCAAAAAAAGGTCGTATTTAAAAATAGTTTCATTTGCCTTAGGGCAAATGGTAGTTTGTAGTGTCTCAAATATAGAATTTTATTTTAAATATTGGTGCTGATTATAGAATTCGCAAAATTCGTTGCGATTATGGGAATGACAATTTTTTTTACTTAAGTAATTTAAATGCATTTTATCCTTTAACTGGATTTTTTTTTCTGAAGGCATGTCTCACAAAAAATACTGAAACGAATCTTTGTGAAAAGTGGTCGTATTGCAATAAAACAAAAAGCATTAAAAAGGTTTGAGTTTTCAATCTTTAATGTGCGATTAAAAGAATTAGCATGGCCAAAAATTAAAACATTTATTTGAGTTAATGAAATGTTAGATCAATCGTTTTTTCAGCTTTAATTTGAGAATGAATTTTAACTGCCCTAACGATTATTTTTATTTAAATATTTGTGGTCTTAAATAAAAAACAACGTTCTGCCTTTCATCAGTCATCACAAATCTTGGCCGGGTTACGCTGTAATTTTTAAAAAGGGCAGTTAAATTTTTCCTATTTACATATATAATTTTTTTTTAGAAATTTTCAAACTTCTTCCGAACTGCTTACACTGTTCAAGTTTTTTTTAAAACCTTTCAAACCTTTCCATCAAATTTAAGTCAGTAATCATTGTAGTCGTTACAGTATTACTCGAGGTACTTTGAATATTTGGTATAAAATCTAAATAAGGTAAGAATTTGGTGTAATTTTCACGGCTGATGTTTTTTTTATTTAGGTTTTTGGTATAATTTCACTCCTTTTTGCAAAAATTTAATTTTCTTCAATTTTTAAAAAACTAGTGCTTCTCATAAGTAATATTGAAAATAAATCTGAGAAAGTGGTCGAACACCACGCCCCTCCCCCAATTTAAAACCTCATTTTTATTTGTATGCAATTTAATGCTTAGAAGTGAACCCGATAATTGTTGGTATCAAATCAAAAATGAAAATTTTGACAAAATGAAGTGAAAAAAAATTTATTAAAAAACGTGGGAAGAAAAAAACAATCAAAAGTTTTTTTTATAACATCGAGGTTAAATTGGTAAATTGTGAAAAATGGAGTTTAAAAATGGCTGAAAAAACTTCTTAGTAAAATTTGTCAAAAGAAAATTGTCAGGAAACAACGGAGATGAATTTTTTTGAACCGTTTGACGTCAGCTAATATATTTTACATGCATTTATTTTACTCAAAATTCGAAATCATAAATAATAAATTCAAGAATTTATCGGTAAGACCTTGAATTTTTCAACAGCATTAACAAATACAGTTTTTAGTGAGGCTGTTCTAGTTCTTAAGTAGTTTTAAATAGTTTTAAGTAGTTCTTCAGTAGTTTTGATTAGCTTTAATTTAGTTTGTAAGTTTTATATAAAATAACTATAAAAAAAAAAGATATAGACACCAAGTTTTTTTTTCAAATTAGTTCTTGGTAAGAAATAAATTTACATACATATTTGAATTCTAGTTTTAAATTAGCCCTTAGGCCGAAAGGCATTAATTTTAAGATATTACCTATGTTATGAAGTATAACTTAGAGCGCCCGCTTAGGGCCAGTAATTTAGATATAAGTTAGTGATAATTAGGCTAGTTTTTCTTGAATTTTTGTCTAGCTTTTTAAGATATGTAGTTATAAGTTTGAAGAAAATAAAAATGAATTTAAAAAAAAAAAAAACAGTTTTTAGTGACTACATTTTTTTTTTTTTTAATTTTTTGGTATTTTTTTTTCAATAATTTTTTTTTGAGGATGATTTAATTTTTATAATAGCACCTGTCTGGCGACTGAACATTCCGTAAGCGGAACAAGGAGTTGCAAGGAGTTGCATGCAGTGCCCTCAAAAAGTGAAATAACGGTACATAAAAGACACACAAAGTGAAATAACAGCACAAAAAAGACACTGGCATCACAAGTGCCTTGCAACTAACTACATAATTGATTTTTTCAAACTTTGTGGCAATCATCTTTATCATTTTCAAAGAAATTTATTAAATCAAAAATTGACTCATTTGGATTATGCTTCAAATAAAATACAGCTGCTTTGAAATTCAAGATTCTAAGAAATGCACTGTTGAGGCGGCCTCAATACCATTAGGTGGGAGACCAGATATCAACTTGAATTTGAATAATTTAGTTTGTATTTTGAACTTCAATTTTTAGTTTTTTTTAACTTTTCTGTTTTTCTGTCGTCCCATTTAGGTGGGAGGGGCGAATTTCTATGAAAAATGCTTAAAATATAAACAAAAATTATTAAAAAAAGCTATAAAGTAGAAAATACGTTTTTCAGTTTAATTTTTAAAACAACATGTTTTAGAAAAACTTTTTTGAAAAACTTAATAGTGAAAAAATTGAATTTAATTTTTCAAATTGATTTTTCAAAATTTCACTTCATTAACTAGTATATCTTATTTTAATATTCCATTTTTCTATCAATTCAAAACCACTTACAATACATAGCACTTATCCAAAATGGACTTATGACCTGAATCATACTTGAGGTATGTCCCTAATAATCGAATATACACTTTTGACTGTAGGTACATAATATTTTGAATTTTAAACGATTAGGCTAACAAAACTCAATTAACATACATATGTAAATACATAGATGCATGAAGTTAAATGAATCCTTGTTTACCTGTTGTAATAACTTAAAATATCAACCTGACCTATTAGCCTTCCGAAATAAAAAGAAACACAAAACATTTCCCCGGCAAGCGGAAATCAAAGTTTTTTTTGTTTGCACAAAAAAAGAACATTCAATTTTCAATATCTTTATTGCTTCTCTAATTTTGTGTTGAAGTGTCGTAAAAATTGAAATTAAATAAAGTTTAGTTGGCTTAAATTTTATTAAAAAAGAAAAAAAAAACTATAAACGCGAGTAAAGATGGTAACGGTCGTAGGTATATTCTTTTTAGTTGAAACAAAAATTCGGCTTCCTCTTATCAAAAGCAAAGGATTTGCATTCCTAATCGGAAATCGAAAAGTTAAAATGAGAAATTCAAACTTTCTCCTCGTTGCGTTGCGTTGCCTTGGGTACTTAGTACCTACTTCTTGAGAAAACGTTTTATGTATTTCCCACAAAATTGCACCCTGCCGTCGTCGTCGATTCCCCACCTCCATCCAGACTCCGCCGCGCCGCCATAGGACATCTTCTGTTTCAACGCGCGGCATGCAACACAGAACAGAGGGTACAAATTGAAAACCTCAGCAAGCAAAACTTAAATCAGATTCAATACAAAGAAAATGGAATGACGTTGAATGCATTGAAGCAAAAAAAAAAAAAAATATGGGGGAGTAGACAAATATAGGGTGTATTATGTGGGGTAGAGCACAGAATGAAAACTGAAGAAATCGATGGGTTTTGCTGCTTCTTTCTGCAACTGGAAACGAAACGTCATGTGACCTTGGTGTCTATTTTTAGTAACGGATATATATAGAGATTGCAAAGTTCTCAATGATTTCCTCTAAAAATAGGTCAAACCTACACAGACATGTATCACAATGGCTACATAAATGCGTTGTCGGTCGGTCGGTAAGACAGCTACGATTCCCATATACCTAACCTCAAAAAAGTTCCACAACAATAGCTCGTCAAAGTTTTATGTGAATCAAAAAAAAAAAAAAAAACACTGATCTATTAGATTTTGTTTCGATTGAAATTGGTTCTTATATGGTTGGCATAAAATGCAACATGGATAGGACAGAACACAGAAAAGGCTTCCGGCTCTCCGTCTTGCGTCTTCTCATAATCAAACTATTGCAAATATTCTGTGACAGGATGTGCGTGACATTGGTGAAATTTCCTCTACCGAAACTTAAAGCCCTTGAAAATTAATTTAGTTGAGACTAAGGGTGAAGGCGTTATACCAAGTTTGTTTCGAAGTTTTGCGTTGGAAAAGAGAACAAATGAGTATGGCTCCTCATATGGTGTTCGGAAATGCGCCCCCATTATGGTTGTTCTGTGTTTAAATGAATTAAAACTAATATTTTGGTTAATTTTGCTGAAGGTTTCAAACCTTTCAAGTCTTAGCTTTTTTTACAAACGAACAGATCTATTGAAAGTTTTTAAAATGGATTGAAATGTTGTTGTAGAAAGTTAGATTTTGAACGTTCATTTAAAGATTAAAGTCATTAATAATTGGAACTAAAATCTGTGGTGCATCTTGCCGTTATAATATAAATACATAAGAACACAAATTATATTCAAGATACTTACAAAAATATATAGATCATGTATGTATATGTATAGAATTGTATGTTTTTAGGGAGATTATATGTTATACCATAACTATTTAAGGGACACAAAGAGTATCGGATTTCTGTAGAACGGTAAGGTCTGCACTTTTCTAAATAATTGAGTTATTCGAGTTCAAAATAACCTCACTTTGATATTCATTAGAATAGAAAAATAAATAAGATTAAATTGAAAAAATCGTTTATCCATTTCTAAAAAAAAAATTTGCAGACATTTTGTATTTTGAGAACTTCTTTTTTGACTTAACATTTTTTATTTTAAGAATTTTTTTTTCCGACTGCAAAGAAAAGAGAAATATGTAAATATAAAGAGATATAAATATTATATTAATAAAATTCCAAAATTTTATTTATTCTGTTAATTTATTTTTATACGAAAACTTACTTCACCCAATGATTTCGAAACACTCTGTGAAGCAATTTTTTTTCACTATTTGTTGCACCTGCAACCCCCTTCTTGGGCACACCATAGGATTTTTGGAAGGTGCCAGGTAAGTTTATGCAAAATAGACCCAAAAGCGTACCTACCTCAGATCCTATAGTGTTCCCAAGCAGGGGTTTCAGGAAGGCAGCACGGCCTCAAGCATACCTATCTTTTGCATTTAAGTGAATGTTTAATCTATCTAATTCAGAGATTTTACATTTAGCTTTCTAACATTTTGGGAAATTTTGTTTTATATAATGCATATATTGACTCGCTTATCGTGAATCTTTCCCAACCACTGCAGAATCTCGATTTTATTGGAGTATACGCTGACAATATTTACGTTGTTGCTTCCGGAGACCCCATCCAGGTAAAAGATACTTTGGAAAAAGCTGATTCAATAATGTTCAATTGGGCTCAAGAAGTTGGTGCGGTTTTTCCTCCATCAAAAAAAGAAGCCTTACATCTTTACAGAAAAAGAAAATGCACCCCTACCCCACTTGTCTTACGAGAAACAACTATTCCTCTTAAAAAAGAACCAACAATTCTGGGAGTGACTTTTTCTGGAAATATTAAATGGGACACACATGCAAAGAACCTAGTTAACCAGCTAAAACGACGGAACAATGCTTTAAAAATGGTCTGTTCAAAGAGAAAAGGTCCACATATTGAAACAGCGCTTAGAATCGCGAAAACCTTAGTCGCCGGTACTATCCAACACGGAGTAACTATTTTCATGTAAACTTCAAAAAAAAATATAAGCAACATTAACTCAGCTATAAACGATTGTCTTCGAACAGCCTCAGGAGCCTTAAGAGCCACAAATATAGAAGCTTTGAGATTGGAAGCAGACTATGAATCCTTCGAAAACTTTGGGAAAAAAGGGGCAATGAACTTTATTAGCAAAACTCTTACAGACCCAGGGCATCCTCTCTTCAAGGCTGCTAAAGCAACAATTAACATGACAAAAACTAATAAAAAAATTCTATTTCAGTGCTTAAAAAAATGATATCCATAATTCCCAATCATAGCGCATTTTCATCCAATAATACGCAGATATTAGACCGTACTCCACCACCCTGGAAAAGAAACTTACTATCCATAAACACTAACCTTGCAAAATTCAAAAAGGAAAATACTACTGACGAAATATTTAAAATGCTTCACGAAGAAATGATCTCTGACACTAATGCTGACAGAATCTTTTACACAGACGGTTCACACAAAGAAGAAAATTGGTGTTCATACGCAGTCATACAGCTACAAACAAATTCCCAGACATCTATTATCCATCAAGCTCTTTTACCAGAATCCGCAGACAGTTACATTGCACAACTAATAGCAATTTATAAGGGTATATCTGTTGCTAAAAAATACCCCAACCGATCGTTGATTGTAACAGATAATCTTGGTATTCTCTTGGGTCTTAAAAATGAGACAAATAAATGCCCATCTCTCGAGGTTATAAGAAGATGTTTATACTCCAATAATAATATTATGCTTGCATGGATACCTGGACATTCCGGAATCAAAGGTAATGAGGCTGCAGATCTTGCCGCAAGAACGGCTATCAACTATCCACTCATTGTAGAGTTCCCCAAATTTTACCAACTCCTACGCAAATCTTTCATCCAGGATTATAAAAAAGAGCTTATCGAAGGTTGGGGAAACTCTGAAACATTTTTAAGAAAACATCACCCTGCTTACTCTCGTATTCCATACAATCGGTCTCTTAGCAGAGAAGACAGTATTAAACTGTTCCGAATTAGAGTTGGCAAAGCTCTTTTCAACACTTAACACTATTATAACACAGAAAACCCTGAGCAATGTTCGAATTGTGGGACGATACTCTCTGTTTGGCATATCCTTGTCAAATGTCCTATTTCTCGCCAAATTGATCTAACATCAGACAACCTAACTGAAAAATTTGAGTCCATCAGAAGTACGATCCATTCAATACATTAAAGATGCCACATCCGATCCGCCCACCAAAAATTTGACGAAATATGATTTTTTTTTCTTCTCTCTTTATTTTCAACGATTTAAAACTAACTTGCCTTAATAATTCATTTTTTTTTCTTATTAAACTAATTTTATTCTTTTTCAATTTATGTAATTATAATAAAAATTAAACTGTAAATATTTAAATGTAAATATAGTTTTATAGACGGCATCATATGGTCTGGCTACCCTGATGCCTTTTAAAAAAATAATTTATGAATTAACTTTGTGAATTATTTCAATAAATAAATAATAAATAAATAAATAAATAATAAATTAGATAGACATTGTTTTTTAGTCTGAGCGTAAACCAAAAATTTGACATAAAATAAAAATGTGAACCCTAACATTATGGCATGAAACAAGCATATTTAGTTGAGAATTGAGCGTAGAACTCTTTAAGGCTTTTGTGTGCCGTCGGTGTCGTTTACGAGAAATTTGAGATTTTTGAGAACCGGTTTTTCTTTAAATTTGTATGGGAGATTTTTTTTGAATAGATCGTACAAGAACTAATACACTCAACAAAATTATCAAAATTTTCGGTCCTGTTTTCAAGAAATTTGAAATGTTTGAAAAAGTTTTTTTTTAACACTTACATGGGAGGTACCGTTATTTTCGTAAATACATAAAATTAATACATAATAATTTTACATAATTATTTATTATATTTTTTTTTTTCAAATTAAATACTAAAAATATAAGAAATCGTTTTCCATCGAATTTCGAAAATATGTACACGTGTATTGAGCCGTTTCTTGAAATATTTAGTTTTCAAAAAGTTATTATTTTTTTTTTTTCAAAAACCCAAAAAAAATTTTGCATAACATTTTTTATTACATTCAGATGAATCGTTTTTGAGAAAATCGAAAACAAAATAAAATGATTCATCATCGTTTTGGAATATTTTTTTTTTAAAGTTTGATCAAAATATCGAGTTTGAATTTTTTCACGAATCCAAAACTTGCCATGTAGTAGCAAGTATAATATTTAGTGGGACATACATACATAAGTCCCAACTTGCTTTTTTTTTCAAAATCAAGTTTTTCCTCAAAAAATATTTATTGTTTGGGCTTGAATTACAAAAAAAAAAACTCAAATTGTGATGCGACTTTTTCTGGTTCAATATTCTCAATTCAAACAGACTGTCACTTCAGTAAATCTTCACTACGGCAACTCCATTACTTACGTTACTGACCTTCGATTACTTGGAAATACATTTGTAACACTACCAACTTTCTCAAAGAGTCAAAAAAGAGTGAACTCTCAACAATTCATTGCTATATCAAAAAAAAAAAAAATCTTCATTAAATGTATGTACCTACGTAAAATCACTTTGAATCAGAATAATTCAAGCTTAATGGAGGTAGTATACCAACTTAGTTCAAACAGATATGTCCGATGTAATAACACCAACAAAAAAAAAAAGAAGACATTTTTTAACACTTTTGACACATTCAAAATGTCATTTTAGAACTTAATTAATTCCATCACCATTTCCTTGTAGCAAAAATAATGTCCTTGCTCAGACTATGGACAAGAGAGTAATTTTTCTTTTAACTTCTTGTATAGGTAGGTACTACCAAAAACAAAAAAAAAAAAAAAAACTGTGTGAATAAATTGCTTAACTTTCGGTCTTGATAACCCTTATGTAGTGGGTAGGTATCAAAAAAAAAAAAAAAAAAAAAATACAAATTGAGAAAAAAAACATACCACCCCTCATTTTGGAGAATGTTCATTTTGCTACCCTAAGAGTTGTTCACTAAAATGTTTGTTTATTTTTTTTTGCGCTGTTTTGGTCTTTTTGGTATATCCATTTCAAACTCTCTCTCCCAGACCGAAAAATCAGCAGAGATTTTACAGCAGCAGCAGCACCACCATCAACTTATGTACACACTGAGGGAAATCCACAAGCACCAGCAACAGCACCAACATCAGCAGCAGCAGCAAGCAGCAGCTATAAAATCAGAGAAAAAGCTCTTTGCAACTTTCAAAATAACAAAAAAACAAACAAGCATTGGCACTATCTTCTCCTTGCCGATGAACCACATACTCACGATGAACTTTCGCCAAAACCCGCAAAACCATCTGAAACTTTTCGAAAAATATCTTTTGCTTTAGTACCGAGTACACCCACGAATTGTTTTGATGCTGAAACACTACGCTGCTGCTTCTCTTGTCGCTAGTCGCTCTTATTTGTGTGTGTGTCTCTGTATTTTTACCTCTTATATTTGTGTATCCCATTGTTGATATATTTTATTCTTTTTGTTTCATTTATAGTTTAGAAAAAAAAATTATACAAATTAAAATTAAAATAAAAGAAAAAAAAACGGCACAGTTCTAACTGCCGCAATGTATTGCAGAAAAACTTAATTCTTTTTTTTTTTCAACCAAACCAAACCAAAAAAAAAGTATCTAACCCATTTTGTGTGTGGCAGCATTACCTTCGATAAATTGATTTATATCTTTTAAGCTTAACGTTATATTGAAAAAAAAACCTTCCCTGGTTAAGGCTTGGAAACAAAAAAAAAAAAAAAACAAGCAGAAAAAAAATCTAATAAACGCAAAAGAAGCAGCGAAATAAAACAAAAAGCTGAACTAAAACCGAAACCGCATACACAAGACAACGGGTCACCTAGGCGTATACGCAATTTAATTTGTCTTCCTCATTCGGGTTGTTTGCCAAATTGTTTGTTATAGAATTTGCTTCATTTTTTTTCTCGGGTTAAATTTATTTATTTTTCAATTCAATTCAAATATTAAACAACAGCAAGCAAAAAAAAAATAGTTTATAACGGTGTTTGTCATAAAATCCATAAATATGATTAGTGGTGAATTATTTTTTGATAGAAAAATATAATTTTTTTTTATCAATATTTGTTTGACAAAGCAAACAACCAAAAAAAATTATTAAAATTTATCTCAACACACAAATTGAAACGCCAAAAGGAGAGAAAAATCCTTTGCAGCTGTTACGGCCACCCATAGAAGAAGAAGAAGAAACAGAAGCAGAAGGAAGGAGCAAACGGAGAAGAATTTTTCCAATTGATGTTCGGTTTAAAACAAACATAAAGGACAATTTTCAGTCGGTAAGTACACACATCCTTTTTTTTTTTTATATTTATTTTCTTTGTACCATGGAAAGTAAATATAACTTAATTTTGTGGGAAAAAAAAATATCCTGCATCGAAAGGAAGGACGAAGCCCAAACACAAAAAATATACACACACACTCACAGTACAGAATGACTTAATAGTTTTGTTGAAATATAAATTGGTCATCATCATTTGCCATAGTCAAAGAGCACCATGGCCCATCATCATAATCATTCTTTGGTTAGTATATGGGAGTGCTGATGCTGCTACTGCTGTGGCCAATTTAAATCTGAAACAAAGTTCAGGAAGGACATAATATCCTTGTTATTAGTTTTTGGTTAAAACAAAACAAAACTAACAAACAAAAACGAAAAAAAAAAAAATAGGGAGAGGAAGAATTTTCATTTTATTATTATTTAATCTTTTTTGTTAGTGATGATAATAATAATCCATGTGCAAGGAATCAAAAAGGACTAAGATGTGGGTGAGAGAGAAACAAAATCGGGTCAGCTTGATAAAAGAGCACACAACCATATGGCAGGGAAGCATCATCAGCAGCATTGGCAGTAGGAGGACAGAGTAGGAGGGTATAGTGTGTTGTATCCTGATGCCTTATACTACGGTGTGTTTTGAGGACTGCAGGCTGTTCTGCTTTGCAGAATTGGATATTTTTTGTAAACTTTATATATGATCCTTATGTATATTGTGAACGAAGAGATAGATATATGTATACTATACTGTGTAGGTATGTATAAATATTTATTTATTTTTTTTTGTTGAATTTTTGCTATGAATAGAACGAATGTGGGATATTTAGCTTGAAGATGCACAAAGGGACAACACAAGGAAGATTGGGCATAAACTCGTATCTATCTAAAAATGTAGGAACTGGGGAGGTGGTAGAAAAAAAATTGTTTGTTTTTATATTTTTCCGTTGAAAGGATATAAAAATGATGTTTCCTCGTAGTCCGTTTTTTTATTTTGCCCTCTTCTCTTCTCCACTACTCTCTCTTTATTTTCTTCTTTTTTAAAACATAAATAGGTATATTTAAATATTAATTTCATCTAAAGGTAAGCAACTTGACAAAGACGTGACACACATGAAAAACTTTGCTTTTTTGTTTTTTGTTTTTGTTTTGTGTTTAATGAAAAAATTGTGCTCTCATTTTGTCGTTGCTGTTGTTTTTTTTTTGTCTCGTTATGAGGACTTGAATAATTTGAAGGAATTGTTGCAAAACAATTTTCGAAGCCATAGGGCTTATTTTTTTTTTTGTTTAATAATAACATTGCTTTTAAGCGGTTGAGTGGAAAGTTATGTAAGGGGATTTTGAGTTTTTTTTTTGTTGTTGTTGTTATTTTGTTTTGTTGTATAAATATATTTTTTTTTTAATTTGTTGACTGACTTGTTTTAAAACATCACTTATAACACATTTTTGTTTGTTTCTTTATGTATATGTGCTTGGAAGGGATGTAATTATTTTTCCGGTTGTACTACCTACCAATTTAAGTTGTTGAATCAGCTTAGAATGAACTCATGACACGTTTTTATTTTTTTTTTGTAACCTATATGTTGGTTCTTGGTAGGTAAATTGGTAAAAAATTAATTTGGTTTTTCTTTTGTTTGGTTCAAAAAAAAAATCTTTTGTAAATTTGATCTCTTTAAATTTTTTTTAAGCTCTTTTGAAAGTTTTAACTGAAGAGCCCGGAAAAGTGTTGTTTTAATCGATTTTGTTTGAGAGTGCTTAAGTCTTAAAAGAGCTCTAAATTCACGCGATCATTTCTGACAGATTGGTAACACTGGTAACTTTTCATTGTTTTTGGTGCCTACTCGAAAACTTACCCAAATAAAAACGAAAGTTTTTTTCTTTCTTTAAAAAAAAAAAAACATATTTTTTTACTAATTGCTCGTACCTTTTTTTTTTTGAAAAATATAGGTATGACATATTTTCATAAAGTTTTGCAATCATTAATATTGTGTGATAAACATTGTGGATGACACGGCGTATACTTACCTTTTTCTTCAATCATTAAATTTAATTGGTTTTTGGTGCTTATTTAAATCTGGCCAAATTATGTTTTTTTTTTAATAAATTTTTGTTTAGGAAACTGCACCTTGTAAACTTAGCAAAACTCTTGTTAAAATATTGATATTTTCATCTGATCGTCTAAAAAGAATTGACGTGGAATTTGATCTTATCGCGTTTTCAAAACTGAGTAACACCTATTTGGCTGTATTTCGTAAAGTTTAATTAAAAAAAGTACAAAAATCATGACAAAACATTAAACATTAAACGTTCAAAACCAATTGAGAGAATTTACTGATATTTCGTTCTTGAAAGCGTAAGAACTTCAAATTTATAAGATTCACTTCACAAAATACGGTCGCATAAAATAAGCCCAAACGAAATGAGACAAAATCTTAAGTCTGGTCTTATTTCGATTTGAAAACAGAATTAAGGTAAATTTGTCTTTATTTCCATTTCAAAAACCGGCATTTTCTAAAACTGTATTTTAATTTATTGTGTGTCCGTTTTCAGGTCTGCACTTAGCTTCTAGCATGCCGAGAACGAATCCAGTTGGAATTTTTTTACAGATTTTTCTAAAGCAATTGAGGTTCTCGTTAGCTTAAAACCTGAAACCGTACAACACTTTCGAAGAGAAAAAATAAGGTTTCGCTTTAATGTTGCATGTACTTAAGTCGAATTCTGTGGAAATTTTGCAAATTTGTCATCATTTCCATTTTTAAAACAAGATAAGACCAAATTCTTGAAATCTGCTATTATTTCTTTGGACCTGACTCAAAGACAATATTTCATCTCGAAGTCAATGTTGCTGTATTCATAGTTTGTAAATTTTTCTTCTCACTTAACAATTTTATTCAAAGTAAATAAAGCATAAAAACCTTATGATTTTTTCGCGTTAAAACAACATAAGGCCAGTTTGCCATTTTGTGATATATCACAAAATCACGACCTCAATATTAAACAAAATCCACCCTCAGATTATAATATTTGGTTCTATTCAAAAGCCATTTATCGTTTCATTCAGCATTATTTCACACAATCAAACAGTCTTATCAACTCGGTTCACTAAAATATAATTTTATTTAATAACATCAAGCTCCGTTAGGTTTCTATAGACTCCCTTTATGAACGATTATTATTTGGAATACCATATATTTATGTATTTTCATATTTAGCTATATAGTTTTGGTTTACACTGATCCCAATTCCAATATCCATAGAGCTTTCGATAATCATAGCCATTTTATTTTTACTGGTTTCTTCTTGAACAGTTTTACGATGTGGAGCTGTGTTCATTTATTGTATGTATGTTGCTATGGGGAAAAAAAATATCACATCTATCTTTACATTACATGGCATAAAAATCAAATCTCTATTATTTATATTCACAAAACAAAAAATGTTACATGTCATTGTGTACCAGAACAACATAACCTCATTCATAAGCCCAAACATTTTTTTTGCAGTAAAAAAAAGTAAAAATACATTTTGCATGTTTGCTGTTGGTCGTCACCCCTCAACATCATCATATTATCGACAACATACATCGTGTATATGGTGGAAAATGATTTACATCATTTTTGAACTTTCATGTTAGTGGGTACAGGGTGTTCTTGTTTTTGAAGTTGGTTAATTTACATCAAATTTAAAGAAAGTAATTTTTTTTCCAATGATAAGTCTTAATTCTGCCGTTCTGGTTCTGTTGTCTGTCTGGATGTTATTTATCAAAGCTACTTTGTTGTGCAACGAGAATCAATCATTTTATCATAGAACCTGATAAAAAATAAATTTGAATGTTGTTTTATTATGAAGTTCAGATTGCATTTTTGCCAAAAAATCTATAAGGGTAGATAAATGAAAATGAAACAGGCATTTAGTTTTAAGAAGTTAAATGAAAGAAATGTACAAAAATACAATCAAAAATTGCTATTGCAAAGGATTTTGCGATGACGACGGGAATGCTGGGAGCGGAAAAGTTCCCTTAAGCTGAAAAGCATACTCTACACAGGAGTTATTCCAACAGTTCACAGTGTTGGACATTGAATAAGAATTATAAAAGTAAACTGATTGCAGCTGAAAAGAAGATACTTCGCATGACAACAGAAGTGATTAGAGCAAGAAAATCCGAAGAAGCCGTTACGTCATGTCAAAAATACCATCTTGCAGAAAATACAGCATAACCAACTCAGCTAGTAACGTCATGTAAAAAGAAGCCCTGAGAACCTGATTCAAAAGGCAATAGAACACGATCTTCCAATAACATCGTGGAGGAAAGGCAGGCAAAAAAAAAATCCTGGATCAAATAAGTTCAACGGCAACTGCATTTGGTTCGCCTCAGACGTGGAAAATGAAGACCTGTCGACGTTTTCTGAAATTGAACTTGTGAATCGTGTCGTGAATCCATATGAATTTGAATTTTTTGTTCACCTGAGAACCTGCTCTTGAACCTACGTAGAGAGTTTACGAACAATTCTCGAGCAAATGTACGATAACTCAAATATTAAATTTCTTCTAGACATTTTAGTCATTTTGGAATTAAAAGTCAAAAGTTCACAGACAGGAGACTCTGGATCATGATAAGAAGTAGATGTCGCTTAAGCTCCTCAAGAAAATAATTGCTGACAAAAAATGTAAAAAAGGAATTGGGGATTTGAAATTTTGTATTACGTATGTAATTATAATAATTATTAGTGTCAGTACTTTGGTGATAATTCAATTTAGTATATTAAGGTATTGATGAATTCACCAGAGGTACAAAACATGACATTAGGCTACGCAATAAGGCTCAAAGATAAAACGCTCAAATCAATTTGAAAACATAGAACAAAAACAATTCTGCACAAATAGTTGTTTTTTTTTGACATTTTAGACTTGTTTCTAAATTTAAAAAATTTAAGAGAGAACGCCTAAAATCAAAAAATTAAAATTAAAATGGAAGAGATCGGGCGATTTTTTAATACATATAAAATAATAATACTCAATTATTCATAAACATTACGAAAAATCATTACACTAGATTTGGTTCTTGAAAATTTCGAAAAATTTTAACGATTAAGATTTTTAAAAAGTTTTTTTATAAATGAGGTTAATTTTGATAACATGACATTTTTAAAATTTGAAAAATCTAATAAGATAATCAGATCTTATACATTTTCAAAATCCCACATGCTGTTACATTTTCTCAGATGTGTAAGTTTAATTGAAAATTTAACTTAAATTAATCTTAACTTAAATTTAACTTAAAAACCGATATTTCCTTCTTTTAATTTGGAGAATACGAGTGTATCCAAGTTATTGTTTGGATTTGAACGCAAGAAAATTGTTTGAATAAAAAAAAGAATCAAAATAAAATTAAAAAATATTGAAATATGAAACCTCAGCTTTACAAGCAACTAGAAATAGTAAAAGTTTTATTATGAACTAATATGTTTATAAACAAAAATATTTAGTAATTTTTGTTTGATATCAAAGTTTCAAGTTTTTCAAAAGGATAGCGCTGCTATCTGGCATTTAACAAATACAAACAAATCTGGCATCAAAGGAAAAGTGAGGTTGAGTTGGTTGATGCAAAATAGGAGTCCATACTTTAATCCAGTTCTATGTGCAAGTATCATTTTTTGAAAAATATTTTTAGATGTAATAATTTTACTTACTTATAAAAAACCACATCAGAAAAAAATCATTTCAATCTGAGTCTAATCTTTGAGATAAATAAGTTTTGTCGGAATGATTATATGACAGGTACTGTTATTTTTGGAGCCATATAAAAATTTTCAATTTCGCTTCTACTCCCAAATTGCTTCAGTAGTTTAGGCTGTAGTTCGAAGCACTGAGAGATTGACCGGGCGCAGACTACAAGGCGACAGAATTTCACGTTCTCTATAATCGAAATTTAAGGTCTGAGTAAATTTTTTAGCGAATCCAAAAGAAGGTCCTAATACTTCTTATAGTCGCAAGTAAAAAGAATTTAATTTTCAATATATTGATGGCCTAAGCTTCGTTCTGCAGAATGAAGTCAAGTATCATATAATGATGTTATCGAAATATGTGCAACTTTATTCCCGTCAAAGTTCAATAACACCCTGTTAACTCAATTGTACTTTGTTTCTATATCGTTGGATTCCACGAGTTGTCGCGTTTCACGAGGTTAAGTAGTATGGTAGAACCAATATATAATTTTCCTTCATTAAATCGACCGTAGAGAATATAAAAATGTAACGACTTGAGTATAATTTTGTTTTTTTCTTCTTCTTCGAATTTTATGACGCAAAAACTGTCGATTAATCCAAGTATTATACAAAGTGTAACAATATTACACCCCTTCAATTCAACAACATGAATAGAGAAGACCTTTAAGCTTCCGCACTTTGCTACTGAACCTTTATATGAGTATTGACATAATTCAAAGAGCTGGTTAAGGTTTTAAGAATAAAAGTTTCATTTTGTACATATATAATATGTATGGCATGTATAGAGAAGAAAGGATAGGGATTTTATTATTTTGGTGAAAGGACATTTTCTCCCCTTTTGTTCCTTTTTCCTTTTTACATCAGTTGGCAAATAAATTCCATACGTCAATGCTTAAGTTTCCTGTATCACTTTTATACTCAAGGACACATAAATGCTGGGACATTTCTATATAAGTATAAAGTAGTAAGTATGAAAGAATAAAAAAAAAACACACAAATTAGATTAAATGAAGAAAATGCGATAAAGAAATGAGGACAAAGCCAAATTGACATGAAGGTAGGATTGTGTAGGGTATCCCTTCAGAATAAATGCACACAATATCTCAAAGCTGATACTCTTACAACCAGCACCTATAATATAGCCCTTACCCTATATCAAATGAAATAAGCAGCAGCAGTTACAAAAAAAAAAAAAAAATAACAAGAAGATCATGTTTTACATTAACTTTTTTTTTTCTTTCTTTCTTTAATATCATTTTGTCTAACGATAATGTTCGTGTCAAATTAAGGATTCACAAGTAATTTCATTAAGGAACCACTATATATGGGATTTTACAGCAAAAACAAATTTACCTGCTTGCTTTTTCCTGGAATTCAACATTTATAAATAAGTTTTGTATAATAAAGGTGCAAGATAGGAGGGATTATTTCGTGGAAAAATCTGATGGATTTCTCAGGAATTTCAATATTAATAAAGTTTCTTGAGAGACATTTAGGCGAGGCAAGTAAAATCGTTTAGTATCTACCTTTTTACCTGTTGAATTATATATTAATATAATTTTTTTTTTCCTGAGTGATGCTTTAATGAAAGGAAATTTATTAAAAATTTGTTATTAAATAAAAAGCAAACAAGTTGAAAAATAAGTAAAAACTTGTTTCAATAACAAGAATAGAAAAAAAGCAATCAATTTTTTAATTTAAATTTAAACAATAAATTATTAAAAACTGATAGTCTACGTTGCTTATTAGAACAGAACAGATCGTGATGGTTAGTTTTGAGGTCAGCGTCATTATGACACTTCAGAACTTTTTAAGACCCATAAAAATCAAATTTAATTTTCTGACTTCAATGAAAACCAGTCCAAAAATTTTACACAAAATTAATGACATTCCTTTTTTCTAAACTGTAGACAACACTCTAAATTTGGTTCAAAAATGAGCGATTAAGAAATCACTGAAGACTGAAAACATTTAAAAAAAACCTTTTTTTTCCCAAGAAATTGAAATTTTGAGTTTTTTTTTCAAGTTACATTTAATGATGAAGTAAGTCATACTTTCAGATTCTACAAGGGCAATTCAAAAGTTAAAAAAAATCTACTTTGTGCTTAATGTACCTACTTGAAAAAGTCTCATTTGAAAAAGTTGAAAAAAAAGTACATATACGCCGGAGTGTCTTTAGTATTATTTTTTAATGATTATTAAGTAACTTATCAACTTTTTATTCTAACCTCTAATCTGGAAAATTGGGAAGAGGCAGTACCCTATTGATACGGGATGGGATTCACTTTCACATTTTCGACGATTTAAACCGGCATGCATAGAAAGAGAAATTGTAGGGAATGTTTTGGATTCATAAACAGAATCAGGCTCCAGATATTTTGACAGATTGCGATACAAATTTTTGTGAAGGAGGTCCTAATCTTAATAATCTTTACCTATATGTATATATATTTTGAAAACGGTTAAATATTTTTATTTTGAAATTTTAGTGTTTTAAGTATTATTAAATGCCAAACATTTGAGTTCGAATTTTTGTGCAGCGGAAACAAAAACCAAATTCAACGCCCCATAGTACGAAATAGCTCCCTAAACCTACTTGCTTCGAATGGTGACGAGTCAAAAACTTCCTAAGATCATGGAAGTAGTTATTGTAACCATCGGGCCCATCCAAATTAAACCTTTTTCATCTAAAAAAAACCACATTCCGCTAATTAAGCTCACTTCCAGGGTTGATATCCCTTGTCATGCGGAAGCGTCCGAATTCCAACCGCTGCTCTTTTCTTACGTCGGCGGCGTTTAGTGGGGGCTTTTTTAAATTTTTTTTTTTAATTTAAGATGTTCTGCCTCCAAAATAGTTCGCCAAACAGTTGATATGCAGGCAGTTATTCCCGCTTTTTCTCTTATTTTGCTTGTGGACACTGCTAAGATTGAAGCTATTCTCATAATTTTTCTTTTGTTATGCGGTGACAAAACAGTTTTTGTCCTTCCTTTATATTTTTTTCCATACGAAGCACTGTTTTTAATTTCTCACAACATGGTCATTTCGGCCTATTTTCCTGGCAATGCACCTCATTGAAAACCCTTCGGATTGTAATGCTTCAATTTTTTCTTCCCTCATTTTGAATGAAAACTAATTGAAAAAACTTCTTTTTTAACTTTTGATTTGACTACAATCTACACAACAAATCGCGACCAACTTACTAATTTAAAGGGTGTTAAATGTGAACAAAAAAAAATGAACTTTTTCTTACAGCATTTACAAAAAAGATAAAAAATATTCTTTAACTTCCACTCACCTACCATTCTTTTATATTTTTGTGTTGAGAACTTCATAACCTTTTTAATAAATGCAATTTTTTGATAATTGTTACACGCACTAACAAAAAAATGAAATGTAAGTAAAAAAAAAATATGTGAGTCTAATCAAGTGAAGAGCACTGTACAGTACATACATACATTTATTGTAAATATTTTTTTTTTATGATGCATAAGATGCCATCTTCAATTCTGAACTCAAACTCCATTTTTGACCTATTTTTGTATTCAAATATTTAATTGGATACTTTGTCATATTTTTCATCAATGGCATTCTTGAACTTTAACATGAAGCAAATTCATGCGACCCAGTTGCGAATTTTATTTTTATATAAAAATCAAATCGAAATTTTCATAAGCAAATAAAACAATCAAGATACATTTTCATAGCAAGTTTTGCAAGCAAATGGCCATTATCATTCATTTACCCCAAAATATGCGCTTAATTTGAAACCTTCCTTATTAGTCATCTAGCAGATTGAAACAGCCAGAAATATCGATAACTACGACATTGATCAAAGTTCTAGATGTACCAGCATAAATGACAGCAGGTGTCACTTTCCAGGAGCTGCATCCATAAAAAAGCACGTATTGAAGCTTTTAGCTTATAGATTTTTTTTCTTCATATTTTGGACAGCATCCTGAACTCAGCCTTTGATCTCTCGATTCGATTGTTAATATCTACTTCGTTATTAAAAAAATAATTTTTTCAAGGAAATATGAATTGAACAATGGAAACCCTCTTAAAATTTTTGATGAGGGTAAGTCGACCTGTGGCGGGGATCATAAATTTTGAATTTCTGTTAACCTGTCTAAATATCAAAAGCAAACAAATATAAAATAGGTAGGAATCTATTGTTTGCAAAAAAAAAGAGAGTCTTTGGTTCTTTTTTCATTTTTTGAACAAATAGCGTTGTTTTTGAAAAAGATTTATATTTGTTGAGTTGTGCCTATTTGTTTCCGGACGGATGACAATGTAAATATAAGTATATATTATTTTGTACAACAAGGTTTTTCATTTCTTTTTATATTTTCAAATCTGAAACTGACACGAAAAGACTTCCTTCCATTTAAAACATTTCCTTTGATTTCAATTTTTTTTTTTAACATTTTTTATGTTATCGAAAAAATCAATGGAAAAAGGAAACAAGCAATAAATATATTGGAAGGGTAATAGATTTTATGGAGGTGCCACAGTACCTATGTATGTACATATTTCATTACTTTTCTTTATACTTTTTGGCATTAAATCAAAAATAAGCAATATTCGTGCAACCCCTCAAATTGGAAATGAAATAAATGTAACGACTCCAACAAAGAAAGAAATTAGAATTATGTAAAAATAAAGTGCTAGCCAAAGTCTCAATAAGTAACTTCCTATCTTATGACAGACTTAAAACAATCTACAAAACAGACAACCTATATTCCACTGAAAACCACTTATCACTAAAAAGAAAAATATATTACTAAAAGGTTCAAAAAGGATTTGAGAAATTGATAAAGTCTTTCAAAGAAATTAATGTTTCCAAGAATTTATCAATTGAATTTCTTATATTCTTTGTGTCATTCAATTTTCTACAGAACTTAAATTGAACATTTAGATAATCACAATCTATCGTTTGGAAGTTCAAAGTACTCCTTTTCAACTCCTGTTACTTTTTTAGAAGGATACCTAAACGCAATTTGACCTTAAAGTGCATAATAAAAAAAAAAATATAAAAATAATAAATGTTTTCAATAAAAAAAAAAGAAACATGAGGCAAATATTATGAACTTTTCTTGAAAAGTATTATTTTTATGTGTCACTCATATTTCAACGGACAGTACCTTTCCAGCAAATAAAAAAGAACTTGGCATTATATTTAACTGCCTTCGTTATTCCTTACATCTGCCAAAATCTGCAGTCATGCTACATAATTCTTGTTTTTATTTTTATTTTTTTTTTTGAGGGAGAGAGAGAATTAATATTTGAAAATTTATTTAGTCAATGCAACAGTGTGGTGTATGTATCAACATTAAATGCATTGCCTCCTAGTACTGTTTGGACAATTATTAATGACCCACTTGTGAGATAATAAGGTGACAAGTACATGACACATGGACTGGCAGTGCATATAAAGAGCAAAGTGAATGCACAGATATCAAAATCAGTAGCGGACTTAGGTTTGGGCATTTAGATGCCTTAGGCAGTTCTTATCTGCAATTATTTGGATGAGAATTGTTTAATTCTTGAAGTATAATTATTAATTGTGTCTTTTAAATGTTGGAACGTTTTGTACACATCAATTCAGAAGAATTGGATTAAAAAGCGAGAACAGCAGAGTCTTAAGACGAAGAAGCTTATAAGATTCTCAAAACGCTTAAGATGTTAAAGTAATCAAGACGTATAACTTGCTCATGACGTGAAAGATGCTGGAGACGATTTAAGACGCTTTAAAAGGCTCATATCTATACTGATGAATCGAGAACTTCTTAAGGGACTGGCACAGGGATTTTTGGGCCTAGAACCAAAATTGGGGTTTTTCATTGGTAAAAATAATCAATTATTTTTTGTTTTAATCTGTCAAAAAGCTGATTTTGACAACTATAGCGTTTCGGTGGGCAAAAATAATTGGTTACATTTTTGATAAAAAATCAATTTTGCATCTAAATTTTCGAGAGATTTACCCCTCCGTGCACTAACACTACAACAATTTGTATCTGTCAGTTTGATCAAAGTGGTTTGTGATTTGTTTGTTTCAATTTTTTGAAATGATGAAGCTTCTATTTCACAAGGAAAAAAAAACGCCCTGTAAAAGATTTCGTCAAGGATGTAATAAATAATTACTCTAAAAAGTCTAGATTTACTTGTTCTTTCATTTTTATTTCTTTTTTTATTCTGCTTTAAATTGTTCTTAAAGACTTTTCAAATGAAAACAGATTTGAATGCAGATTTGACAGCTACACCGACAGTATTTTCACAGACAAAAAATATCACCAATACAATCAATTATTAATTGTGTTCCATTCGTCATGAAAAAAATCAATTTTTATTAAGAAATCTTTATTTACCAATGAAAACCCCCACAACAAATTACCTTAGGACCTTCAGTTCAAAATTTGAAAAAAATTGCTTCAGTAATTAAGACTGAATCGATATTTAAGGTCTTGTGTTTAGGCCAACTACACCATGAAATTAAAATTTTCCGGACTCAAACTAGTAAGCAATTGCTTTGCAATGCTGCTCCATTTGAGTCCGAAATGTTCTTATTCCATGGTGTATAGGTAGTTACAGTTACTTTATAAATAAGACAACCATTTAACAACATACTTTTGGCGAATATAATTAATTTTGTTATGTACAACGCTGAAATAAAAAGATTGTTAGTAGGTACTTACAACAAGCGTTTTCCTTTGGAAGTGGCGAAGTAATTTTGAGTAAATGAAATCTAAAATTTAGTACTTCTATATATTATGTACTCATGATTAGATGAAGAGATTTACACAACTAAAATCCACCAGAGGGCTTCTGCTATAATAATATTTTTTCTAGACAAATAATGATGTCGCTTGACGTTTACTTAACCTAAAAAATAACTTCAGCTCAAAAGAATAATTGAAAGACCAAGCAAAGTACAATTTTTTCGGTGCATTCCATTCGCAACGGTTAGCAAAGTGCTAACAAGTTTCTCGCCACCTACAAAAGAAAACGCCTAACAATGATTTGAATGCTGAAAAATTCGTGCATTGTGCATTGGATGTACAAAAAACGAGCTATATCTCACCCTAGATATGCCATTGTGTCGGTCAGTTCTCCAAACGAATTTTTGAGGAGCGCCCGTTTACGTTAGATTTTTGTCCATTTCGGAACTGTTCATAGTGTATTTGTGTATGAAGATATAAAATTCTCAACTATGGCATGCAGCCATAATTATTTAAATTTTAAAGGAATAAAATTTATTCAACTGTATATTTTTAGAAGAAACAAAATCAACAGAAGGAGTTCACACAAATGACAAAAATAAAGACATCTCCCCCACAAAAAAAAAAAAAAAAATTATTTTGCTATATGAAAGTAAAAGTGAAAAAAATAATAATTTTATTTTCTAATTAAAGAATTTTTATGCTTTTGAATTTTTTTATTAAAATACCTACTGAACAGATTAATTGTATATTTTGCTAATTAGCGTTTTAGACCCTTGAAAATGGGATAGTCAATGGAGTAGTTTTTTTTGTGTTTTTGCTTGTTAAGTTTTTCATTTCATTTTATTTTTGTTTGTTATTTCGTATAAACGTAACTATGCAGAAGTCATGATTGAAAGGCATGAAAAGGTACTTCTCAATGTACTAAGAGAGCCCTTTGTGCGAAAATTCCTTTGGGAAAGGTCAAGTTTTTGGTACTTGCAATACGAGTAGTTTATTTGAAATAATAAAAATGAATCCATCAAAAATGCTTAGTGATAGTAGCATATTTCAGCGAAAAAAAAATATTGTACAACTAGTTGGACAACAAACATACAAGAGGGCTATCAGAGAGTAATGAAGACATAAAAACTTCTCGAGAATTCGGATCTCGGTTATTTCAATTAAAATCAAATAAGATAACGAGTTTGAGAAATGAAATAAAAAAAAAACTTGTTGGTTGCGGATTTGACACTGGATTAATAGTGGATAGAAACGCTGATGTTCTTAAATTAGTTATGGTTTGAAAACTGCCATTAGACATCAGTTCTTGAAAAAAGGGACATATACTCGAATAGAATATATATTTTACTGTTCCCAAAATAGAGTAATTCTAGGAGCTACCGGTTAGTAGTAATAAAGTGTTAACTTGAGTTTTAAAAACAGGATTCTTGAATTAAATTAGGAGGAGGCTGTAAGACAAATTAAGTCAGTGTAAGACGACAAAATTTGTTCGGCTCGACATTCCTAAGGTGCCAGACGATTAAAATATTGCCGCACTCAGCCAGATGGTGCCCAAAAGGCACAAAAAATATACAACCTAAGCAACTGGAGGGATTTTAACCTTAAACAAAAATATTTAAGTGCAGTGGAAACTCTTGTTAAAATTTGTCACTTTACCAAAATGGAATATTTTATTTGGCTATTGGTGAAGTGATCTCGAGTATAGGACCAAATTCCATTGTACCCTAGACCCCTACTTGTGGGGTTGACCTCGACATGTCGGTTATGGACTGTGGGACCACTTGAATGCAGGTGATGTTGCATTTGTTTCTTCCAGAAATTTTTGCACCTGATTGGGTTCTCAGGAAATTTTCGTAACGTTCACGTAACATTCACCTTATCGAAAGTCGAATGTGATTTATATTTTAAAAAAAAACTACAGCGAATATCATTGCAAAAGAAGATTTTAAAGCGAGTGAGCCATCCCATTTTTTTAAATGTAAATATTCAAATAGATTTATTTTAAATGATAGCCAACTATCGATAAAAAAAACCCTATTTAACGGGAATATTCTGGAAAATCACTTTTTAAAAATATTTCTTCAAAGATCAAATACACTATATTCAGAGAAGAATAATTAATATTGTAATTTAAATTGTTATAATATTCTTGGTAAATGGTTAAACGAGTAAATGGAAAGAAGGTTTTATAATTTTTGAATCTCAAAACATCATAGGCATTAATTTTCTGAGAAATTTGCCTAGGTTTCCTATGAAACAGTTTACCAACAACAACTATTATTATTTTTGCAAACAATTTAATGGAAACATTTGAGTTTAATGAATATGTATTTCCATTATTCATTTAATTTTGAGAAGGATATGGATGGATATAATTCTTAGTTTTGATGTCCCTTAGGGGGTTTGGGATAATTTCAAATTTAATTCGAGCTTTTTAACAAGAAAACAAATTTAATATATTTGTATTATTCTGTTTTGTAGATTTCCATTACCCTGGAATTTTACTTATTGCTTCAAATAATATAATACAGTATATGTTGGAGTATATGTATTTGTAGACCCTTCGTTATTCGAGATCTTTTTTTAAGGAAATTTTGTATATTTCAGAGTTTTTTCCAACCTTACGCTCAGTGTACTAGAAACAAATTGAATCTGGTGGCAACTTACAAACAAATATTTCTCTTTTGGAACTTATATTTTTCTTTTGAAATTTAGAGTTCAAAAGAATGTAAAAAATTCAAGTTTTTGGGTTTTTATTGTAAAAAATTGAAGCACAAACTTACAAAAATTTGTGAATATTGCAAATGACTTCTTAAAATCACAAATATTTTGAATTTTAAGCAAAACAAAAAATCCTTTTTTTTAATACTGCAAGATATTCAATATTTGTTGAAAATTGAATGTGTCAAAATTGGTGAAAAAGTAAAAAATTATTGTTTTTGAATTATTTGGGAAAACACCACTGAACTCTATGTATAACTAGATAATGTATTCATACAAAAAATTGACTCCATTCGAAAAACTGTTATAGTTGAAGCTGTCCATTTTTTATCAAACAGTATATTATTCTTATTTCTTTCAGCATTCTGTCACACAAATAACTTTCCCTTTTTCTCTGGTTACAAATCTTACTAAAATGAATGTAATGAAAATGAATTTAAAGTCAGAGTTCGCTTTTATCTAATAAAGTTATACAATTGTGGCATTTCAATTAATTGTTCAATATTTTTGTAAAGAAGGAAATTCATATTTTTCTAGAGAAATGTCAAGTCTTAAAGTTGCCCACATAGTTTTTTTGAATAGTTAAACTATCAAAACTTGAAACTGTCCACTTACTTGTCATCATCATATGGAATAAAAAACTGTAATACGTTGTATAGAATTTTGGAGCTAGTTCCTAGTATTTCAAATGATTTTTTTTATATACTATGAGGCCGTCAGTGCAATAGTGGCGTAACACACTTTTTTTCAAAATTGAGTTTTTCATAAAAATGGGTCGCTTAATATATCTATTTTAAAACATAAATAGTTTTATGCAGCTATCTACGCTCAAAACTAGATGGCACTAAGAAAAGTGTTAATGCATTTTATGATTTCAATTTCAATTTCAATTTCAAAAGTTTCTTTATTTTCACAATATTACAATTTACATTAGTTTACCCGCAAAGCAAAGTGCTTATCTGCAGGTGGTTACAAACAATAATATTCTTTAGATTTTGAAGTGTTCGAAAAGTTCAGTTAATGTTTTAGATTTAATTTAATTTAATTTAGTTTAAATGATTTAAATTATTTTATTTAGCAAGTATAAAAATCAATAAGTTAAAATTTAAGAGCAAAGTTAGATCTGAAATTAGTTATTATATTTTAATCATCGTACAAAATACAATCCTAACATATATTTTTTTATTTCTTTTTTTCTTTTTTTAAAGTTAGTTATATTTTTCAAATTTTGGGGTATTTCATTTAATATCTTCGGAATAATGGTTCTAAGTTCTCTGTTCCCATATACGTTGTAAGTAGCCGGAACTTCCAGCATCCCAAGCGCTCTTCTCCTAGTATTTTGGTCATGTCTAATTGGCTGTAGGAATCTTTCATCATCCATATAATGCTGTAATATGGTCAAGCGATAAATTGCGTTTATATCCAACACTTTGAGGTCGGTACTGTTTGGTTTAATTAGTTTAATTAAGCGATGTTGTAGGCTTAATATCTTGTCTTTATGTGTTTTTGAAGCATTACCCCACGCTAGTATCCCATATCGAATTCTTGATTCTGCTAACGAGTAATAAACTTGTTTCAGGACTTCAAAGTTGGAAAATTTTTTTAGATAAACCAAGGCAAATAGTGTGCTTTTTAGCTGAAGACGTAGAGCATTTATATGTTCACGCCATAGAAAATGCTCATCTATTGTAACTCCGAGATACTTTATCTTCTTGACGATTTCGATTGGATTGTTGTTGTTGGCTAACAGTGGACAGTGGTTGTTTCGGTGATATAAATTGAATATTTCTTGACGTTTAGTTGGGTGGCGTATATGCATTACCTTTGTTTTGTTAGCATTAATAATTAATCCATGGTCATGACACCACTTGGATATATCATCAAAGTGCTTTTGAAGTATTTCTACTGCTGAGTTTAGTTCCTTGTGTTTTACTATGATAGCTATATCGTCTGCATATGCATAAGCTGTATTGTTTTTAAACAACCTTAAAAGTTCATTAGTATATAGGATGAACAATATAGGACCCAATTTGGAGCCTTGCGGAACACCGTACACACTAGGTTTTTCCGTACTCAATGTATTTGACACCTTTACCTTAATCGTCCTGTCACTTAAGTAATTTTTGAGCCAGTTTGACAAATATCCTCTTACACCAATTCTGTTCAAAGTTTTTACCAGATTTTCCTGACTGAGAGTGTCGAATGCTTTACGGAAATCGATGAATAGCACAAGGACATGATGGTTTCGATTGAGGCCGGCATTTACTGTATTTGTAAACTCTCCTAGAAGTTTTTCTGTACTCTTATTTTTTTGGAATCCGTATTGATTCGGGTGTAAGACTTGGTGTTTATTAATAAATGAGATAAGTCGTCTCACTACTACTTCTTCCAAACATTTTTCAACGACTGACATGATTGCGATCGGCCTATAATTTTCGGTTTTGGATTTAATACCACCTTTATAAATAGGACGAATTATTGATGTTTTCATGAGTTTTGGCACACAACCTTGTATCAGACTGCGATTAATTATTGTTTGTATAACAGGTGTAAGAATTTCACAGTTATTTTTAAGATCAACTGGTCGAATATTATCTGCTCCTGGTCCTTTGTTGGTGTTAATTTTGTTTAGAATTTTAAAAATTTCTTCCTGGCTAGCTTCTTTTACGTATATACTCTCTAATACTTCCAAATTTCCGTGGCTTGACGTTTGTGTTGTAATATTGCACATATGCATGATGTTTGAAACGTGGTTTGCAAATTGATCCGCGAATTCTTCCACTATACTTTGTTCACCGTTGACATTAGTTGAAAAGTTGTTTTGTATAACTTCATCAATTGAAGCTTTCTTTCTTCCCAGAATTTCATTTATGACATTCCATGTTTTCCTGGGGTCATATTGTGCATTTGAAAATTTCTGTTTGTAGTAATTGGTTTTAAATATTTGTATGTTTTTGGTTACAAGATTTCGGTAGTTTTTGTATTCTCGTTCATAGCTTTGCCTTCTTGGACTATTTTTCCATCTTCTAAACAACTCATCTCTTTTCTTGCACATTGCTTTTATTTCGCTATTGATCCAGGGCTTTTGTATTCGTTTTTGTTTTGTTTTGTTATATTTACTTGCTTCCGTGTATATATTGTTTATTTTCAATACGAATCTTTCATAAAGAGTTTCAACATCGTTTTCTTGAATAATATTTTCCCAGTAAGTTTGTTGTATGAGTTCATTGACTTTCTGTGGATTAATCTGCATAGTATTGATTTCTTGAATCAATCGCTTATCTTGTTGTCCTTTTGTAGCATAAAGTATGGCATAATGGTCGGCCAGATCTGTTTCCACGACTGCAGAAAATATTTCATTTTTTGTGATGCTTACGTATATGTGATCAATTAGAGTAGATGTATTTCGTCTAGGATCAACACGTGTAGGTTTTTGTATGACATTTGTAAGTCCTTTTGATGCCATCATCTCTATATATTTCAGAACTAGTGAGTTATTTTCATCAAGGACATCTATATTCATATCACCTAAGACGATATTTTCCTTTTCCGTGTTGATAACTGCATTCAATTCTTCAATAAATCGAACTGCACTAAGTTTTGGTCTTCTATATATCGCATGTATATGTTTTTTATCGTTTTCATGTTTTATTTCCAAATGAATTCCTTCGTAGTATATAGGGTTCTCAGGTACAATTTCATATGCTATATTATTTTTTATAAATACTGCAACACCCCATCATAGTTTGAGTGCAATAGTGGCGTAACCTTCATACTTCTCTAAGAAAGTGTTTGCTTTTGTTTAGATTGTGATCTTTTGCTTTGGTATATATAATATGGGTAGTGAAAAAGTTCACACGTATGTTTGGGATGAGTCTACCGCGTCAAGGGGACCTCAGAAAATTGGATCTTGTCTTATATATTATTTAGAGAACGTAAATAGGATGGTATAAACAAATTATTATGTATTCTGTCCAATGTGGGGCCAAAATAGAAATATATATATATTTTACTGTTGTGCCAATTTTTGGTATCCCACCCCGATTTTACGGTTGAAGAAATGGACCATACATTTTTAGTTAGTTTCTATTTCTAACTATTATTTGCTATGTGGCCAAGATTTTGGCCAGAAAGAGAAACCCATTTGAAATTGTGAAAATGATTTCATCTGATTTTTTTTCCACAAAATCTCTCGAAGAAAATATGACAAATAGGAAAATGTCCATTTCAAATTCCAAGGTTGAATAGTTTAAAATTCAGTAGTTAAATTTCGAAAAATGTAAAACATTTGCAATTTTTTATAAATATTTCAATGAAATTGATGTTTTACTTGAAGAGGTAAATGTAAAAAAGAGACAACCCGTGGATTTAAAAAAACTTAACTAGCTTGAGGAACCTAAAATAAATGATAAAAAAAGAAAGACTTAATTGAACTATTTCAATTTATACCGCACCAATCCATCACTTTTTTATAATAAATCAAAAACGTCAACAAGTGTTCCATTTGAAATATTTGACGTTTTATCAGACGAGGAGTGAAATCATTAAAAAATGAGTAAAAATGTACCTACTTATAATTTTATGTTGTTAAAATATAAACTATTAAAGAAATAAAAAACAATAATATAATAAATTTGGCGTAAACTTTCTTTTTTCGTAATTTTTACAGAAAACCATGAAAGCAATAGTGGCGTAACCCACTTTTTTTTTTCAAAATAATGTTGAATTAAAAAAAAAGCTTACCCTACAAACTCTTCCACGTTTTTAAATTAATCAAAAATGTCAAAGGGAAAACACAAAAAATGTTTAAAGAAACCCTATTTCTTAAATCTCTCGTAGCTCTAAAGTGAATTTTATGGGTTACGCCACTATTGCTCTCATGGCCTCATAGAGCATATAAGAAGAGAAGAAATAAAGGTCCAAGGCATCCCATGTATTTTTTATAAGAAAGTTCAATCGTTGGCAAAAATTTCAAAACCCATACAATTTTTATTTGCATATATGCGAATGCATAATGATCATCTTCATCACATTAAAATTATTAAAATGCATCATGCGCAAAATTTTAATCTCCTACAGGCTTCTTCTGTTTAGTTATTCTCTAATGACCTAAGGTCTTGATTCTTGAAAACAAATTTAAACTTCAACTAAAATAACATAGCAGCAACTTTGAAAGTTCACGGTGATAAATATGTTTGTTTTTTTTTTGTTCTTCTTATTTTTATATGTTTTACTTTTTAATTTATGCAAATGTACTTCAGGGATTTTGACTTGTGACTAAGAGAATAACCTTATCACATCTGCAACTATGCCAAATGTAGGAAGGTACTTTCTACTGCAGTTTGGTTCCATTGCATTGATTGGAATTAAAACTTTATTTTTTTTTTTGCTTCCTAGATATATTCCTTTTATTCAAAACGAATTCAATTATTATAATTATATATGAGCACAACAAACAACATGTGCACTCAAATAGAGACATCTATCTACTAATATCCTTGATAATATTAGATTATACTATGCATCGATGCCAAAGGCATGAAAAATTAAAATTTTAATTGATAGGTAAGCTATTTGAAAGATAAACTTGTCAACCTCTTTGAAGATTTATATTATGCTCATCAAAGCTAAAAGCTTTTTACAAAAATCAATTATGCAACTAATGCCATAGTGGAGTGTTTATGTGGGTATTTCACTTCTGATTTATATATACATTATATGTAAGTAAGGGAATTCAATGCATTTTGATGGATTATTCATGAGCAAGTGAGCATCAAATATATCGTCTTTTGAATAATTTTCAAACAATGCCTCGTAATAATCTATATTTAAGTTGAATATTAAATCTCTTATAATAACTGTAATTAATAAAATTGCAGAAATCATAGAAATTCAATTGGGAAGATTTGATCATTAATTTCATATGCTTATAAATAAATGCATGCATAATTACTGTTTCCAAAATGTAACAAGTTTCTATGAGAGAAATCAAGATGCTGTTTTGAAACGATAGAATGGATAGGTAGGCTAGCCTTTGTCAAGTTCAGTCATCAGGCCATTGGATGTTTGCTTTTAGTGAAACTTCAACACAACAGCTTATTTGATGCAGGTCTTTGGGTAATTCAAGAGCTAACTGGCTGAACAATAAACATGCCACGGCACCGCACGTGGAGTTGGAAAATATGTCAAAAATGCTTTAGCCATAGAACAATTTGTAACTTTAATGGCTCCAGTTGCAGCTTTTATTCCAGCTTGTCGCTTTTTGTTAAGCCAGCAAAGTGCCAACTATGCAAACTGCGTCTGCGAATAATGTTTTTGAAGCAATTTCTTATGATCATTCCCAATTTGCAGATGCAGATGAAAACTCTTAGTTTGGTTCCAGCCACAAGGAGAGATTCGTTTTTCCTGTATTATCAGACCATTCTTTCAGAGGAAAATCGAGTACGGTTTGAACCAGAAATTCCTGCAAAGCCTTGATTCAAGGAACAACATTTTTAAATGAGCAAAATATAAGGCTAAAAATACTGCAGTATCCAAAAATGCATTAAAAATGACCAGTCATTTGTTTAGAATATCGAAAATACAACATTTTCGTGGTTTTCTAGCCTCATCCTTAATGATAATCCGATTTGCAGCAAAATCTACACTGTGAGACATCGATAGGATCCCACCTGCACTTGAGAATGTAAATTTCTCTTTAGGTCCTTTTCATTGTCGAATCCGCACAATTGAAAGATTTGCCTTTGCTAAACTTTTACGTAAGCTTTTCAACTTTCCTATTCTTTAGGATGCTCAACAGCAACAGATCCACTGGCAATTCGATGGCTTTTTTCACCGAAACATTGAATAAAGTTCTTGTATCGTTTAAGTGAAAAAATGGACTCATTTATTAAGTTTAATAGATTTTGGCATCAAGCTCCTCTTATCGAAAATCCATGTTTGTGGTATGTACACATCACTTCTTCGTTGTATAATTATATATCTTTCCGACCATATAATTCAAGTTGTTTTGGATTTTTTTAAAGTCTGAAGTTCACAAAATAAACGTTGGTGTACCACAAGGCTACGTTTTGTCTCCAACACTATTTCATATCTTCATAAATGATCTCCCGTCTGAAACTATCTATCCACTAAATTCTTTTGCTGACGACAGCATGCTGAGTTTTTTTATACTCCTCTCCCCATTCACATCCCTGTTCATAGAGTGCAGAGCTCCAACGGCAGAATATGTTGAGCTCTTTATATTCACATCTAAACAGCATGGTTAAATTGGGGATGGCTAGAAAACCGAAAGATGCTAAACGAAAACATATTTGAAATTACTAAAAATGCTGCGAAATGCTTAGGTTTTCTAAGTTCACCACGGCCTAAATCTGCTCTAATGAAATAGGCAGCTGCATTCCTCCAGATGGTATTACTAACTCCGCTGGGAATGCTCATCAGGGTATGTGCCTAACTTCAGATGTACCGTCTTCAGCCGCACTACGTGAATGTGGAATTCCTTACCCAACTCTGTGCTCGTGCTCACTATATAATTATATATTCGTCATGTAGGAGCTAGTTCGCGGACGGGTCGGTGTTGGCGAAATATTTCGACTTTCTTATGTTCGTTGGTTTCAATGTTCGCGAACATAGCCCGAGCATGTTCGGCGACCATGTTTGTCGTTTAGGGCCTACTTCACATAACCCAATTTTTATTGTCGACTATGGGTACTATAGAGCAAGGGCACCCAAAAGCACTTTCTTCAGATTTTCATTTTTTTTTCAATTTCGCCTTCAAAAAATACTTCGTCCCTTAAAAAAGTTTTATTTTTTTATTCAGTACGTACCTACCCACCTAAAACACCTTACCTACTGAAAGCATCTGGTGTTGATTTACCCATTGTTATACGGAAATATACATATTATATATATATCATCTTATCATTCAGGTGAGCCAGCATAAGAAAAAAAAAATAAATTATTTATGGCTTTCGTCGATAGATTGATGTATTTTTAGTTCCACAAAGTGTCGAGGGTGTAATAAATTTGATTTATATTAAAAAAAAAAAATTGAGGATAGGTTTGAAGTATTTAGATTCCCACGTGTGGCGTTGCTTCACTTAAGATATGATTGCAGAACATTTTGTCAGAAAAAAAAGTTATACAATAGAAATATTATTAGGCAATTTTGAATACAAGTGGCAAATTTTTTTAGTAAGTGCCAATTGAAAAAAAATTCTTATTACATTTTGATTTATATGAGTAGGTGTTATACTAAAAATGTTGAAATATAAAAATTTATGTATATGATGGCAGTACACTCTTCAATTGTGATTAAGTTTTTTTTCGTAATATTTACTTCGTTTAAAAATTTTGTGTACTAACCCCTGAAAGGTGACCCTGATTTTCTGCAATATATGTCTTCAGCTTAATTTGACGTGCTGTTATATCTCGAAAAAAGGTGGAACCTCTGACATGGTACATAAATGTTCGAAAGTTCTCATGTTCCACTTGGGTGGGACATATGTATGTCCATTTCGGACTTGCGTCACTGCACTTTATTTGAGATCATCCAGTTCTCCTCTACTTCTGCTGAGTCCTCTTCGAACGTTTTTCGCCAAGTACTTTTAGGTCGGCCCACTCGGCCTTCTGCCTCCGTGAAAGGGTTCCATGGCAAAGCTGCATCGTCCATAAAGAAGCACGGATTCAACATTAGAGTGGAAGAGTCGTAGATTGTTTTTTAACTTTATAGATTTGATTTAAGCGCTGTTAATATTTAGTTCGCTTGCGAAGTGAGTAGAGACACTGCTCAGAAGACATTGAAAATTTTCTATTATTTCAATTAGTCGTCCAGAAATATTTACTTTAGCAGGCAAAGAAGTTCCACGGTTGTTTCTTTTTTTTTTTTAATGTATTGATATCTAGCGCATCGATTGCTGCTTCGGAGATCTATGATCCCATGAGAGAGTTAGTATACATCGTCGTCTGCTTTGTTTAAATTTTTGAAGCATGATTGCATGGTTCACTGAATTCTGCGATTTCACCAACAGAAAAATGACAATATGAAGCCTTGCACAAACCTACTTTTGATTTCAAACTTCTCTGATAACCTTTTTTTATGTAGAAGGTGATAATTGGATCCATCACCTGTTGCCTTTTATCTGGAATGACCCTCCTGAGCAAAGCAAGTCAGATGAATTCCCTATTGACACTGTGGAATGGTTTTTCAAAGAAGATGAACAGAAGGTGAAGTGATGAGCGATATCCAACGTAGTGTTCTTTGATAATCTTTAAGGAGTTAATGTGGTCCACACAGGCCGTCTAGTCCATTCAGGGTGTTCTTTAATTCGCTCCATGACGAATCTTGGTATTGTCTTGGCTACTGCACGCAAATTCTTTTAAAGTTTTCGCACAGTATAAGGACTCCTTTCTTTTTTCTATTTTTTTTCCAAACTCTCTGTTTCTAAAACTCAAGTCCAACTGCTTTGTTGTTCTAAAATTATCTCTATCTCCCTACTTCAGACTTCTTTTCTACTAGGAAGGTGGTCTTTTATTCGCTCTAGGACGATTTTTGCTATAACCTTCGCTACAGTAGGCAGCACGCAAATTCCTCTCCAGTTTTCGCACTGAGTTAGGTCTCCTTTCTTTGGGAGTTTGACGATCATCCCCTTTATCCACTCCTCAGGAAAATTTTCTCTTTCCCATGCTCTTTCTATGAGTGGGTGCAGAGGCTTAGACGATGTTGTTGGCGCTGCTCGTAAGAGCTCTGCCGGAGTGCCATCAAGTCCAACCCCTTTGTTGTTCTATAGTGGGGGATATAGTGCGTATTCGGGAATTTGTTACTACGGACGGTTCATTGGGTAATAGGTTGACTTCACTGGTGAAAACCCGATTTAAAACCGCAGAAAAGTGCTCCTTGTACCTTTTGAGCTGATCCTTATCCGAACGTTCTTGGTCTTTTGCCAAGAACTGTGGAAATTTTTTTATTCATAATAAGTTTTTAAAAAAATAGATTTAAAATGCCAACGTTTTTCTGTAAATGTTAAAAAATATTTTTCTTTCAGCAGACAATAGTCCATTGATAAAAAATTAAATAAATAAATAAATAAATTAATGTTTTCCATTTCTGTTTACTCATAAAATATTTACTCTGCGGAAACGGAATAGCAGTGGAAAATTCCTCTGATTTGTTTTTGACACGAAATCAAAACGTTATTTTCTTTCCATTAATTGAAGTTAAATGATAATAAATACCTACTGTAATTTTCTTTTCTAGATAACATCCATTTTTCCCCTTAAACTAAATGTTCTAGTTACAACATTAAAAATCGCTTAAAAACAATAATAATTACAATCGCAATCAGCCAAAATGAAATCAAATAATTTCATCGGTATAATAATCATTACTCTAAGCCCATCCTCTTTTTTTTGTATTAAATGATTTTCATTCTACCAAAAATTATTTCTTACTTTGCAATAAAATGTGGCGAAAATTTTATCAGTAGTTTGCAGGCGAACAAGGATTTATTTTTCCTCCAGAAATATATATATGTATATAGTAATTGCAAGTAAATGCGTGATTGTTGTTCATAACAATAATTCCAGGAAGTTGGTTGTCATTAAAAATGTAGGTATTTCCTTTTTCGTTAGTAACTAAAAGTTCCGAAGAAGCATTTTGCTGTTGATAAAATCATGATAAAAATTAAGACAATAACTATCATCTGTAGGATTTAAAGTTAACATTTAGGGAACTAGAAATTGAAAATTGATTTTTTTTTTCTGGTTTAAAGAGGTATAGAAGTAGAATATTTAGCAAAAAAGAACAATTAAGTCAAAAAAAGAAATTTAATCTTTTAATTTTCAGAAGAGCGAAGTAGCACTTAAAAGTTCGTTTTAAATCTTAAAAAAAAATAATACACCGTTAAATCTTTTTTGTGTTTTAATTCTTGTTATGATTGTGTCATATCATAACTTCTATAATATATTTCCATTAAAATTCAAACTACCAACGAGAAATAATAACAAAGAAAAAAAAAACAATACAAAAGAAAAGATGATAAATGTTTTCCTGCATTTCATAGAAGGTGAACTTAACAACAACGAAGAGTGACTTCAAAAAGTCCTTATATTCTTCTACTTGTACTTGTAATGGCAAAAGATTTGCATAAAAGGTAGCAACCAGATTCAATTACATGGAACGTGACTATGCATAAAGAGATCCTTCACTCAAAGGATCAACAAAGAAAAAGGAACAAAAAAAAAAAGGTGACGCACTTAGACAATATACCATAACTGACGAATACAACACCTCTGAACTTCTTGATAAAAATCTCTGCAACCTATCCTAACCTACCCGTTTTTCAATTAAGTCATAATTAGTTAAAGTTAAATTCTTAAAAAAAAAAACAATGAAAGATGGTAAGCAAAATATTTTATTTTTGTTTCTGGGCAATTAGTTGGGTTAAATTGATGTTTAACGTTAACAGTGCGGAACTCAATCAATCTACATGCACTCAAACAACTTAAAATTTGTGCATTTGAAAATATTCGAGATAGCAATTAATCATTCAGCAGACTAAATAACCTGAAAACCGATTGAATGTCTTGAATTTTAATTCAGATTTGGTGAATTTGTTCAACTACGCAATGATACGCTACGCCTTGTTTGTTTTTAAAGGTTTTTAAAATCTTATGAAAAACGTGTACTTTCACGGTATCGAATTAAAGAAATGGGAGAAAGTTAGAGACCCGACTAAATCACTTAAAAAATCTGAATCGCTTCTCTATGTTGGAGAAAAAGAATGATTTAGCTAGCCAATATTCTGGTTTTAAATGCGATTGTTAAACAAAAAACCTGATCACGTGGCTTCGGTAGCTTCATGCGTACTTGCCTGATGGAACAATTTAAGAAAGAAGCCGGATGATCGGCAGTCAGTGGCAGGCAGTGGGGAAATAGCTATGACTCCAGCCTATAAAATTTTAGTGGTAGCTCACCCAAGTGTTGTTGTTTCATTCAAAACCTTCAATATTAATATGGCGGTACAAATTGGCAGCCAAACTGCAAATGTGTTATCATACGAGCAACCGCTCATAAAATAAATTTTTTTGTTTTTCAACTTCCCAATTTTTTTTGTAAGACATTTTTTTAATTTGTCTAAAAATTTCGAAAAGTATGCAATTTTTTGTACGTATAATTTTCGACAGCTAATTTTTGTTAAAAATTCATTTCCTTATTTTCAAAAAATTGACTTCGAAATTGATTGCATTTAGTGTTCAAAAGTTGTTCACTCCTGACAAAAAGTATTTTGTGTAAAAAATGGATTCTCTCAGATTATAATGAGGTGATTTTTTGTTAACTTTGGAAAAGTAGCCGCTTCAACGCCTGTTGTACCACGATTTTGTTTTTGTTTTCTAAAACATGATTCTACTTTTCTGAATGATTAAGATGTGCTGAACTCGTCAGCGACTGGAATAAAAATAGCTCAATATCGTTAATAGTCAAAACAAAAATAAAAGAGACCCCAAGTGACCTTCCTGAGGTACTCCACGTAAGGCAAGAATATCTTTGAAAGTACTCGATACTGAGGGTTGAATAAATCCAGGATTTGAGCGATGACGAAACCCAAACTTTCTTAATTTGAAAAAAAAAATGATATGGTGCGAAATTTTGTCAAAAGCTTTACTAAAATCCTTTTTTTAAGGTAGGCAGCTTCTCTGAAACGAATTCTTTCAAAGGACATAGGTACTCTAAAAAAAGTTTATGTATACCGGAGAGTTTGGAAATGGGTCGTTGGAAATATCATTTCTAAAGCCTTTTTTGGAAAAAAAATAATGATCAATGTTTCTGAGAGAAGACAAATACATTTTAAGGAAGGATTTCCAAACTAAACACAAAAGTCCATACTTATCCTCAAGTATATTCCTGTGAAAAACATAAAAGAAATAATTTAAATCAAAAACTTATTCCTTTCCAATTTTCATGTAAGATTCTTGGAAAGTAAACAATTTTGGGAAGCAGTTCTCATCTTTGAAACGAAATGAAAAACAAATTTTTCGAGAGAATAATCTCCGTTTGGGAGGATATAATATTTTAATAAAAACTTAACTAATAACAACACTTAAAAAAGAAGAGCTTTTATATAAATTATATATTTTCTTATATATTTTTGAAATGCAAACATTTTAAATGTACATATAATGCAAAAAGTACAAAAATTAATATGAAACCCATAAAATTAAACAAAATTTTATATTATCCTGTTTTTTCTTTTTATTATATATTATGTTAAATACACTTTCTTTGAACTCATTAATTATACACTTTTCTTAGAAATTCTTTTGTTTAACTTACAAATTAATTCATCTCTTTATTTTTTTTTTTTTGTTTCTAAAAATTAAAACCATTAAGAGGGAATGTTTCAAAAAAGGAGACTGCTTCATGTTTACTTTCTTTGAATTCGAACGCAAGAACTTTTCCAAGAATACAAATTCCCACTAAGGTCTTTTATTAAAATTTATAATCATAATGGCATGTTTAAAACTCATTAAATATCAATAATGCTGAAATCCTGTGATCAAGGGGACATTATTTGTACCTAAAAAGCCATTAAATGTTTATCTTAAATTCGGTGGGGTTTGAATTTGAGTTCAAGCAGATGTTTTGTGCTTAATTAAATCTTATGTGTCAAAATCTGGAATTTTGGAATTTGAGATGAGGTATTTTAAAATTAATAAAAATAATGTAATTTATGTAATTATGAAAGCAATGTAAAAATACAAACAAACTTTACCCGTGGAAGAGTAATTCCAACGAATAACGAACTTAATCTCCTTTAACCATAGGCTGAAATTTGTGGAGTCTATGAAGGTACAAAATTGTTTATGCTTCCGGATTATTCTGCTTTGATTTTTTTTATTGATCCATTGCTTATTTCCACGTTGGCGAAAAAATAAAACTTTCAATCTCCTTACTGTCACTTTAAAATTTATAAAAAAATAAATCCTTCTTCCAAACCAATTTAGCACATTTTTCCATATTATTTTCCGTTGGATTTCCTTTCCTGATGCACTTATCTCGAAAACACGACTCTAATCATAGCTTATTAAAAGTTATATCATCGCAGAAGTAATAAATATCCTTGGAACTTTTCCTGTCAACACACTGCATCACCCAGATAAAAGTAAAAAAAAAATATAAATAAGAAAAAAAAAAAAAAAAAATTAATACAGAAACCCCTTCCATTAGGGAAGAGAAAACTGTTTTTTTTTTTTATATAACAAAGCAAAAGGTGGGTGGGCTTTGTGTGGAATTTGCCCGTAAGCTTATTGTCTGCAGTATAACCCTTTTATACAGAAGCTACTCAACTGTGGGTGGTATATGTATATGCCATGGAAATGTAACTCATCGACAGAGAGTCTTTCGGGAAGAAATAGCACATTTTGTTCTTATGGCACACACAAAGCGATTAATTTACTCTGACCCGTTTTAAGGAAGTGATAATTTCTGTTCATGTTATATAACTTATTGCTGTCTAAAATAAATGGAAAATGGGGGTGTGTAGAGTTACAGTTACGTCTTACTTTCATAATTTCTTTTTTTTTTCTTTGGTTACTTATAACCGCACCCATCAGAAGCTAAATTACAAACAAAACTATGAACGAATACAGTGGGTCTGATGACGCAGTGGGTTCTTTTGTCTTTATTGACCTTGGTCTGAATTCGTAGTACACGTATTTTACATGCAGGAGCTGCTATAAGAAATATTTGTTAATACTTAAAGCTGGGATAAGCTTTTTAAATAAATCACATGCCATACTGGTGTGTGGGATTTTAGTAAGCTGAAATTTAACTGTGTCAATTGTGGAGAAAAAAATTGCGCAACTTTTGCTAGATCATCTTCTTAAAATTAGAAAACTTACTTTAGTTGGTTAAATTTTATTATTTGTTAATGTAGGTCTCTTATTTAAGGTCCGAACATCACTTCAAAGTTGAAATGGAAGCGTTTTTGATTGAACGATTTTTCTTTCAAAGTTTAAATACAATTTTTCAAAAACTATTTATTCATTTAAATTGAGAACTTCGGAAGTTCAACATTTTTAAAAACAGATTAAATTAGACTAGTTTACACAAATTTTGGGTCACCGATGCTATTTAAAAAAAAAAACAGTTTGAAAAATGAGCATATCTCGAAAACGGTTCTGTGAAAAAAAAAATTAATATCATTTTCGTTTTCAGCGACCCCAAATTACTAAAAAAAAGTTGTTTTTTCAGGTAGCATCGATGACCCAGAATTTTGTAAACTAGTTCTGGGATACATATTTCTTTTTTAATTTTAAGGAAATTTTTGTTAAAAAACACAAAATAAATTTTCAAGAAAAACAAAATATTAAAAAAAATGTTTGCTCTGATAAGCAAGTTTTATTTTTCATTAGAAATTTGGTTGTATATTCCTCAGCGGTCTTCATGCTGGTTGAAACAGTCGGAAATATTTATGATTACAACATTGATCACATCCACGTTTCTAGATGTAGGTACCAGCATAAAGAATTTGCTCTCATAAATTAAATCGTGATCTTACGTTATGTCCGTTTCTTATATGTACATATATGTTTGGTTAAAACAAGCAAAAATGAATTTTGGAGTAGGGATCTACCAACCTACTTTGAGGCAAGTTTCTAAAAAAATATTTCAATAAGAAAAAAAATTTTAAAAAAGAACGGCATTTACAATATCACGTTACATCGTTTTTTTTTAAACACCGGAAGCCCATTCTTTAGTTTGCTTAAAAATCAAGTTTTTGAGTTGATAATTTTTAAATAATTTCTTTTTTCAAAGTCTAAATTTATATACAAATTTTTTTAAATATTATTGTACTGTTATTTTTTTTGCTGACCATTTCTAATTATGTGAAAGAATCTACGAATTCAAAAATTGGAATAGTTTTTGACTTATTTTGCTTCTGATAATGTCGTGCCGAAGTTACCATAATGTTATACCTCTATTTGTATTTCAATAAAATTAGGTTTTTTTTTTTGTAAATATGAACGGAAGAGATTTTTTTCTAATTCGTTAGCAAGCTTTAATACGACTTTTCCACACCAACCCCTTGTAGGGTTGATTTAAAGATTGAATAAATTTTTCATGAATAGTATAAGTATTAATATAATAATCTAACAAATAAAAACAAATACATAATTTGACAAAAAAAAATGGGTTTCATAAATTTTTACTGAATCATTTTTACTCAATTTTAATTTTTTTTATATACTTTTTTAAAGTTAGTTTATGACTCCTATGGAAATTTAATTTGAAGACGAAGAAGAAATTTCGCTTTCGTTAGAAAAAATAGAGAATAATAAAAATAATAATAAAAAATAATAATAAAAAAATATGTCAAAAATTCTTAAAAAATGTTTTAAATTAATTTTGTTATTGGCTTAAAAAAATATTTAATTTATTAAAATTAAATATAACCTTGATCTATTGGAAATTATTTTTTCTACTTTCTTGTTTTCAGCCTTTTAACGTTCATATCTTCATTCCTAAATTTTTCAATTTTTTTGTTTTATTTGTATATATGTAACTTTGTTATGTTTACAAAATCTATTCATTAAAAACAGAAAAATTGACGTTCAAAGTCACAAAATTAGATTTAAGTTCTATACAACCCCTGAAACTGAAAAATTTCAGCTTACCCGTATTTTTTTCCATTTGCAATTCTAACATCACTGGATTATAAAGAAAAAAAATTTTTTAAGAAATCGGAAATATTATTTTATTTTTCAAAATATCTTCTTTAAGATAATTTAAAATACAGTCAAAATTCGTAAAGCCATTAATTGTGAGGTATAATAGTTTTAAACCTAAGAGACATTAGCTTGAAAAAAACAGCTAATCTGAAACACTCTTATCATCAGCAAGTTTTTGTCCACCAATTCACAATAAAACACTCCACTTAAGCAAGTTTTGTTGTTGTAAGAGCAGGTTATCTGAAATAATTCTTCAGTTAAATTTTATATTTTCAGTGAAAATAAACTCTAAATGAGAATATAAAATGAACCGAAGAGAACAAAAAAAAAAATTGTCGTGTTGTTGAATCGTTGTTGGATATTCAAACTATTTTATATTATTTTTTTTTTCAGGTAACTCCAAAAAATAAACACAAATTTTTCCAGTTCTAAAGTTACTCTTAAAAGATTTTTCAAAGCCGCTTTGGTGTGACATTTTCATCACTTGACATGGAATTCATTTGAAGTGAAATTGATTTCATCAAGGCGGGGTTCATTTAAGGGAAAAATCTGCTAGTTACATGAAAAGTTGTGACATTTTGCCGTTTCTCTTAAACAGGTTTTACCGTTACTCAAAAATAATATCGCAAGCAATATTCCATATTTATCAACTTTTTTCTTATTTAATCAAAACATAGTAAGTCCGATAACATGTATTCTGTAAGTATTTCTTAAATAAAATAAGAAGCACCAATCTCATACTCATGAACATAGTTTTGAAATTTTCTCTTTCACCTGTCGGAGTTTTCAAATAGCTTGTATTTTATGTACATCTACACATCTATATTCCTACATTTTATTGTTTACCCTTGCAAAGGTAAACAAGAAATTCCCATGCTCTTCGTTCCTGGCATTCTAACGAGTTTTAGGTCCCCTGATAAATGATGCACTGGAGCCACTAGAGTCACTGGTGCACGTTTTGCCAATCAGTTTTGAAAATTATTTATTTGCCAAGAAAACAAACCAACCGTGCGAGGATGTTATAGGACCAACTAATGACTGTTGTGGATGTGTTGACGCGACAAAGGATAAGAAACCAGGTCCACCGTCAATCATCTGGAGTGCCTGGTGTGACAAAGTATTCCGTATAAGTTCCTAGAAAGATATTTTTCAATGCAACAAGCAACCAACACGTACGATTTCACTAAAATTAGGTTCTGCAGTAAATAAAAGATGTTATACCGAAGGAATATTGATTCAGTCATTCCAGTATTATAGTAGAAAAGTAATATTGGAGTGAATTTGATTTGTTGATTTCGGAAGTGTGTAATGCTTAGGTATTCTTAGAAGTTCCTTGCTAGTGATTTGAATATAAATGATGTCCTGTTATACCTGAGTGACTTTCTTCTTTAGAATTGAAATTGTACGCATGTCAGTCATTTTTGGCAGTTTGAAGTTTCTTATTACAAATAAGTCATTTACGTAATTTCATTTCCAAAAAACCAGCTCGTTCTTATTTAAATTTTACTACTTCTTCCTCATCAGCTGATACTTGGACTTTGTAAACTCTGCTGATATTCTATGTTTTGTTTCTAAAATTGCGAAGTGACGCCTTAATCTTGTGTTTGGTTTGCATCTTCTATTGAGACGCTTCTGGAAAAAGAAGAACCAACTGCAAAAACTTTATTGTCAGCATATGGAAATATTGTGAGGTTGTTAAACAAGCAAATATTTTACTTGTGGTTGGATAAACATTTAAATTGTAAAATTTATTTTTATTTTAAATAAAATAACCAAATGGGTAACAGTAAAATGTTTGGAAAAGTTTAGCTCCCCGTGGAATGTATGTTAATTGGTTTGTTCGGATCACACAATAGCAAAAGTTGAAAACAGAACTACGACAATGTTTTTTTTTTTTTTTTTTAATCATATATGTTTTACATTGTGTTTGTAAATTGTATTTATAGTTTCCATATTTTAATTTGTAAAGAGAGCTCGTTAAAATATGTTAAAAACTAGGCCAGTCAGCAGATGTCGAAAATGCAAAACCTCCAAACTCAATTTAAGGGTGGACTGTTTGAAAATAAAAATGGAGCGGCTGGAGGTGTCATGCGTTGGCCGCTACTTTTAACGATGCGGTTTAGTCCAGATCTCGAGAACTGCATTTGTAACTATTGCCATAGAAATCTCCGTTAAAACGCCCAAAAGTATGCATTTTCCATTTTTTTTTCTTGTTGTTGCTCATGTATTCCTAAAAAAACAGATACAAATCTGTAGAACATGAAATTCTTTACAATTTTTAAATGTTAGATTTATTTTTTCCTAAACTAAACAATTTTGCAATGTGCAGTTCCTTAAAGATTTTTTTTTGCAAAATTAACTCATTTCCATATAGACTACTTTTAGGCGTTTTACCTTGAAACAAGAAATGCCATGAAAAAATATTGTATACGCAAAAAAGAACGACAGTTGCCTATTTAAATACTTCTTACAAATTCTACGACGAGCCGTCCTCGAGATAGGAGCTCAACTCCGTTTTCCAAAATAGAGGCTAAACCACCACACTAAAGCCAACGCCATCCATCGATTGAAATCATTAAAAAATTGAGACTGGTGATTTTGCAAAACGAAATTTTCTTTTGTTGCCTCAGACGACTGACCTACAGTTGCCAAAACTTAATTGAAGAAGCAAAAGAGCTTCCTATGAAGTATACATACATTAGAAAAGTTAAGAAAGTTATCATATAAACGAATCTAAGGCTAAGGTCAAATACATAATACAATCCTTTCATGAAAAGCGAAGGACAAAAGCATGAAGACACTTTTATCAATAGTCAATATGGACGACCACGAGAGGAAGATGTTTTACAATATTAACATGGTTAAAATTTGTATATAATATAAATTATGCTAGCATATATCTTAAAGCTTAGGTTACTTCTATTTTATTTATATCGTTATATAAAATAAATAATTTTCAAATTGCAAGAAATGTCGGTTTGTGTAATAGATATTCAAATTCGATAAATTTTCTTTTCAAAATAAATTGGATCGAATAACATGCATGAATTGATAGAACGTATACTAGGTCTTATAATTGTTTGAAGCTGAAGTTAATTTACATAAAGTTGCTAAGCAATGAAGAGGTAAGTGAGATTCTAACAAACATACATATGTGCTTAGGTATATTAAAAATAAAAAGAACAAAGCCACACAGTTAAAATAATAATAATCAATTAAAATTCAGAAATATATACCTGGTTGGCATTTCCATAGTAACTCACGAATGTATTTGAGATAAATTTACTAATAAATAAAATTAAATTTAAATACTTACGTTTTTATTGATGTCGAAATAATAAATATATAATACATATAAGACATTCTATCTAATAATAAAAAATAAATTCTTTCTGAAAAATATTTTCCTACTTCCTAAAATAATTAAATGTGTTGATAGGGTTGGGGTCGAAATTCTGCTTTCAAAATTTTGCCTGGTCAAAATTCTGGTTTTCAAAATTCTATATTTAAAAATTCTGTGAATCTGTTGTAAAAGAGTTATCGTTTTGATAATGTAAAAAATTGCGCACTTTTTAACATTATCAAAACGATAACTCTTTTACAACAGATTTACAGAATTTTTAAATACAGAATTATGAAAAATTGAGTTCTTGTAATGAAATATTACTTAATTAAACAAACATTTTTACTAAAATTAGTTCGCAAGCCCCAAATTCTTTAAAAGCTGTAAAAAAATTTTTAAAAAAAGATTTTTTTGATTGAAAGTACCTTGGGTGGTCCGCTTCGCGGGTTCTCAAGATTTTAACTCCCTATTTCGGGGACACTCTTCAAATCCAGAAATCTCACCATAACTTCAAAACTGCTGCTGTACAGGACCATGGTCCTGCCAGTACTCACGTATGGATCCGAGACTTGGGTGCTTAGCAAAAGACACTCCGACCTCTTAGCCGCGTTCGAGAGAAAAGTCTTAAGGAGAATTGTTGGCCCCATATGTGAGGAAGGGCGATTCCGGAGACGGTACAATCATGAATTGTACGCAATCTACCTTGAAGCAGACATAGTGACAAAAATTAAGCTCGGTAGACTCCGGTGGGCAGGGCACCTAGCTCGCATGAGTGAAGAGGAACCTGCTCGGAAAGTCCTTTGTGGTACATTCTATGGTAGACGGCAGCGTGGTAGACCATGCTTGCGCTGGAGAGATGGCGTAGACCAGGACGCCCGAAGCCTTGGGGTGCGCAACTGGATGGCGTCGGCTCAAGACCGAGATAGGTGGAGAGACTTGTTGAAGGAGGCCAGGACCGGACCCCGGTTGTCGAGCCGATGATGATGATGATTTCGGGGACACACCCGCTCACGCGACTTCGTCACTCCGCTTAGGGTATGTTAAGTCGCCAGGCAGGCACCAATGTCAACAGTTTTTTTGTTCAAAAGTGCCTTGGGTGGGCCGGTTCCCGGGTCCTCAAGATGATTTTATGTTTTCGTCATTGAGTCATTAAATAAATATTTGCAACAACGATCATACAATATTTCCACGTGCTTGTTTTTGGTTTATACTAATATTAAATTTATTATAGTTTCTTTGAAAACAGAATTTTGACAGAAAAGAGTTAAAAAAAAAAACAGAATTTTGACCAAACAGAATTTTGAAAACCAGAATTCTGACACGGGAGCGGGTCATAACTCACTTTAGAATTTTCAGAATGCAATTTTTTTTTATTAAAATAAAACAATAAAACTAAATGGCTTGGCTGAAACAAAATCAACAAAATTTTTAGAATCATTTTATACAAAATTAATGAAATACCTGGTAACTCACGTTTCAAAACTTCGGTAACGTCAGTTGTTTTCCCTTTCCGTCTCATAGAGACATTTCAGATTTATAAGACTGGTTCACAACCGAATCCAAATTTTGGTTCGGCTGAATGCGTTCACCTAATTTCTGAGATAACTTCTCGTGTGTAAGGGGCACTGAGTGGAAGGGGCGACCAAGTAAAAGGTTAAAAGTAATAGACAACAAACGATGCTTCGATGTTAAAGGTTTTATTGCAACTGACTAGATCAAAGTTATAATTTACAAATTGGGTATTTTCATGTATGCATACGGTTATAGTTTCATGTTATACCAAACTGTAACAATCGAACGATCGGTGGATTAAGAACATAATAATTAAGTTAAGCTAAATCAGTAAATGAAATATTTAAATACAGGGTGCTAAGTGAATATAGCAATTGAAATTTATGAATCTCTTACAACTCCACTCCTCTTTGAGAAACGAATCGTCCTCGATTTTCTTACAGTTTGTTACATTCATTTAATTTATATAACAATTTTATATAATTTATATATTTTTTTTATATTTATATGTACATTACTAATTAATAGATAATTTAGAACAAATTAAAATATTTTTTAATTGAATAGATTACAAAATGAAATCTTGTTTTTTTTTTTCTTCTTTTCGAATAGTACATAAAATACTTGACATTTAATTTAACCAAATAAATTTGATAACAAAAATTTGAATTTGAAATTTTAAACATAAATAGAAAACAATTTTCATATCTTAACATTGATACGTTGCAATTAATTACTCAGCTAAGTATGGTTTCATATTTTCAGGAGATGCAACTCCTTCGTATTGTTTTCGTGAAATTTGTAAGTTATCTAAATCTCTAATTAGATATCTGTCGTTTGGAAGTGCTTTTATTATTTCGAATGGGCCTTTATATTTGGCCAAAAGCTTTTTATTAACACCAGGTGTAGTAATTACATTTTTTATCAAAACAAAATCTCCTACTTTATAAGGATATGGCTTTTTGTGATGCTTGTCAAAATATACCTTATTAGCTTCCTGGCTACGAACAGTCTTTTCTTGTGCTTGCTGTCTAATTGAATCTAAATCTCTTGTATCTTCTTTGAAAATATGCTCTTCAAGATATTCACGGATGTTATCATGAATATCACCCCTCTGTCGGATTCCAAAAAGCAGCATGCTCGGGGAGAAACCAGTACTTTTGTTCTCAAAATTGTTAAGTGCAAATTCAACTTTGCTTAAGTGTTTCGTCCAATCACCCGGTTTCAATTCACTTTCTTTGGCCAACATTGGAGTTAAACTCCTGTTTATACGCTCTACCTGGCCATTCGATTGAGGAGAACTAGTGGCTATTTTTATATGTTCTAAACAATTATTTTTACAAAAATCAGAAAATTCTTCTGAGGTGAAACAGCTACCACGATCAGATACAATCCGTAAAGGCTTACTATAGCTTGAGAAATAAGACTGCAAACATTTTATCACCTCATTTGTGTTGGTTGTTCTCACTGGATATAGTTTTGAAAATTTTGAGAAACCATCCACAACCAAAAACACATGCTTTTTTATGTTACGATCCGAAGAAGGCAATGGACCATAATGGTCGATGTGGATGGTATCAAAGGGCTTGTTACCTTTAGGAATATTGTGCAAAACACCTTCCTTTTTTCCTGTCGGTGGAGAAAAATGCATACATTTCAGACAACAGTTAATGTAATTTTTTATTTTAGATTTCATTGCAGGAAACCAATAAGTCTTTCTTAAGAAATCGTAGCATTTTTCAACACCCACATGACATAACGCATCATGGTGAGTCTGAATAACATTTCTTTCCATTTGCGATGGTACACAGAAAAAGATTTTTTGTTTATTTTTCTATAAACGAGTCCATTAATTAGTTCATAAGAGGAACTTTCTCTCTCTTCTAACATCTTGACCAATCGCTGAATGGTTTTATCTTTTTGCTGTGATGCGGCTAATGCATTCTCAAATGAGTCTGTTTCTACAATCATCAAAATGTTGTGCACTCTGCTGAGAGCATCAACATGACCCATCTTCTTACCATCCCTATGCTCTATCGAATAGTCGTATTCTTGGAGTTCCAAGGCCCATCGCGATATTCTGGGATTCAAAAGTTGTTTGTTAAGTGTCAAAGTAAGAGACTTACAATCAGTGACAATCTTAAATTTTATCCCAGTTAAGTATATATTAAAACGCCTTAAGGCATATATTATGGCTAAGGTCTCCAACTCATATGAGTGGTATTTTGACTCTTGCTCGGTGGCACGCTTAGAAAAAAAGAATATTGGATGAAACAACTTGTCTTCCTGACGTTGCAGTAATACTGCACCAAATCCAAGACTGCTCGCATCGCAGTGCAGTTCAGTTTCAGCATTTGGATTATAAATACTCAAAACTGGTGAGTCAATAAGTTTTTCTTTTAAAGTCTCAAAAACAAGAAGTTCTTCTTTGCCAAAAATAAATTTTGCATCTTTTTTAAGAATATCATATAAAGGCTTAGCAATGATTGAAAAATCTTGTATAAATTTTCTAAAGTAGGAACATAATCCTAAAAAAGAATGTAACGCTTTACTATTTGAAGGTACTGGAAAATCCTTCACAGCACGTTTACCATCAGAATTTGGACGTATACCACTAAACGAAACCTCATAGCCTAAGTACGTAATTTTTTCATGCATAAACATGCATTTATCAAACCTAAATTCTAAATTATTTTTATGTGCTATTGAAAAAACCTCATGCAAAATTTGAAAATGTTCATCTTTTGATTCAGTCGCGACTAATAAATCATCAAAATATATTCGGAGTTTTCCAGAACGAATAAGAGTTTTGAACTTTTGCTCAATAAATTGCTGGAAAATGGCTGGTCCATTTTTAAGCCCACACGGAACAACGAGATATTCAAATTGACCTAGAGGGGTCACAAAGGAAGTATATTTTATAGATTCCTCGGACATTTTAACATGTTGAAAACCGCTTTTCAAATCAAGCAATGAGAAAAACTTTTTCCGTCTCAAACCGTCTAACATATCCTCGATTAAAGGAATCGTTAAATTATTCTTTAATGTAATTTTATTTAATTGCCGAAAATCTATACATAATCGCAGCTCACCTGATTTCTTTTTAGCCAAAACTATCGGCGACGCATAATGTGAGTTACTCTCACGAATAATTTTCTTTTCTAAAAGATCGTCTAAAATTTTTTGAAGTTCGATTTTATGAGCATGCGGTAATCTTCTAGGCGCGCAATTAAAAACACTGTTCGTATCCGTTAACGCGATTTTCATCTTAATTTCGTTTTCATTTGCTTCAGTTAAAATTTTACTATAAGAAACATTTCCAAACACTAAATCTCTAATTTTATTTTTTTCTTCCAGGCTTAAATTTTCATTAATTTTCAAAGTTATTTTATCGTCACGATCATCAAACGTATCAATATTAAAAATTTCTTCACTAAAATCACACACATTAGAATTATTATCATTTTCACTCAAATTTAATATTTTATCTCCTAAAGTAAATTTTAAATTTGTCTTCTGTAAAAAATCTCTTCCTAAAATAATTATATTTTTCATTGTGTCATTTTTGATAACATATAAACATAAATTCGTAAAACATAAATTATTAATCTTAATGTTGCAATAAACCTTACCAAAAATAACTAATTTACTGTTGTTGATTCCCACGTAGTCATGCATTGTAGAGTTGATCGATGTCATCAAGTAAGGTGGTATATATTTTTGTTGGACGAAGCTGATTGGACTGCCAGTGTCAATCATTGTCTTGGCTTCGAGTTTTGTTGTAATTGACTCGCTGATGAATGTATACTCAAAGACTCCATGGAAATCGTCTAGGAACGTAGTCTGATGTTGTTGTTTGGGAATGCCGTCATCTTCAAGAACACACACGGCTGATTCTGGACAATTTTTTATGCCGTGTCCCATTTTGCCGCATCGAAAACATGAACCCTTCTCTCTGCGTGGCTTTGGGCAATTGGTGAGAACGTGACCAACATCATTGCAATTAAAGCACCTGAATCGGCTTCTGGAACTTGTGTTAGGAACTGGTTTGGGGTCAATTGTCACTTTTTTGTAGCCCGATGGTGCTGGCTGGAACTCTGCTACCTTCATTTTTTCATACCTTCTCAGAATTCTCTTGAGATCCGCAATACTGTTAGCTGTAAGTAAAATTTGTTTGTTAGACATTGTATCGGGTATACCTTTAATTATGTAATTCATAATGTCTTGCTCCTCGATATCAGCTGAGCTTGCGATCTCTTGCATGATGAGCACATATTGTTGGATGTTTTCGTCTTTGTGCTTTTTCCTATTTCGCAAAGTATGGTGAACATCTGACGCAGTTGCATGTTGTTGAAACTCGTTGATTAGAGCTGTCTTAAGTTCACTCCAAGAATGACACGACACAGATCTTAAAAAGAGTTTAGCTGTACCCTTTAGCAAGCGTTGAGCGTATATAAAACATTTGGAGTCATCAAATTTGTAGATCAGTTTGGATTCTTCGATGCTTTTGATCCATCTCGTCACAGGAAAATTGTCGTCTCCGGAAAAAGTTTGAAGGGAATCTTCAATGTCTCTAAAAGAAAAAACGGGATGATTCACCTCGGCAGGTTGGTTTAACTCAGCCAATTTTTTCTGAAGCAGACGAATTTCCTCCTTTCTTGCCACAATTTGCCGTAAACTATCCAGCCGCTGCAGCACCAATCTATTTTCCTCCTCCAGCTGCGAAGATTCCTCTGAATTCTCTTCATCAAGTTCATCATTCTGCGGAAAAAGTTCTTCGATTTGGGGCTCTCCAAGTTGTTCGATTCCTTGCTCCAAACGAATCTTCAAAGCAGTCTTAAGCCCATTAGTTGCCAGCCCAAGTTCGGCCAGCTTGTCTTTTAATTGTTGCACAGTAGCGATTTCAATAAATCGTGAAGCTCGTGTCGTCATTTTCGTATATGTTTAGTATTTTATTAGATTACGTTTAAATCGCCAAATAAATATTTTTGCATAAAAGTTTCGTAAGATAAACTATCAAAAATTCATAAGGTTTTTTTTTTGGCGCATTTAACTTAGAAAAATCTTTAAAAATAACTACGACGTGACTGTACTTTTATCCCACTTCTGAGGATGTAAGGGGCACTGAGTGGAAGGAGCGACCAAGTAAAAGGTTAAAAGTAATAGACAACAAACGATGCTTCGATGTTAAAGGTTTTATTGCAACTGACTAGATCAAAGTTATAATTTACAAATTGGGTATTTTCATGTATGCATACGGTTATAGTTTCATGTTATACCAAACTGTAACAATCGAACGATCGGTGGATTAAGAACATAATAATTAAGTTAAGCTAAATCAGTAAATGAAATATTTAAATACAGGGTGCTAAGTGAATATAGCAATTGAAATTTATGAATCTCTTACACGTGCATAATTCAGTTGAAATTACCTCATTTAGAAATGTAAACTTGTATGCGAAATGAAGTAATTTGGCAGCTAATCTGGAAATTATGAACAAAATTATCTCATTTGGCCTAATGAAAATAGGCTATTAACTTATTTCTTTTTTTGTGTAATATTTAATAGAAGCCCAATTATATTGAAGACATTGAAATTCTCATAAAACTTATAAAATATCAAAATTAAAATTGAGTATAATTGTAAAAAGGTCGAAGAACTCAATTCCTAGATTGATCAGGCAAGTGTGACAATGTCGGAATTGTCAAAATCTAGCTATTGTAGAAACTGCATATTTGGTTCAAAAGGTATTGGCGGGCATTTTGAATTAAGAAATTTATAAAAAATACCCACCATTACTTTAAACTTTGCTTTAATCAATAATTCCACTTTCCAACTTCCAGGTTTCTTACTATTCGTAATTTTTTTTAGCGATTTTTTTTTGTAACGTGGTACGAAAAAATCATGGTATCCTTTAAACAAAAAATTTTAACAGTTAAATATTTATTTATTTTGCTTTTGTTGCTTATCTTTGATTAAGTTTTCAATAGAACCGTTTCGAGAAATTTAAAATTTTTGAAAACGGTATTTAAATATTTGTTTAGGACGTCCATACCGTAACTGTCGAAAACAAATGAAGTTTTGTTCAAATTATTAAAGATATTAAAAAAGATATTAAAAATTAATTAAAAAAAACTGTTTTATGCCAAATTTCAAAAATATGTATTTATTATTTTTGACATAATTATTTTTTTTTTCAAAATTTAAGTATTGAATACTTTTTATAAATCGGTAACAGTAAGTCCCACATTTTGGATTTTTTTTTTATTAAAAGTGAGCTAATATCTATTTCAATTTATTGAATTTTTTTCAAAACAGTCGCTGTAGCTCAACGGGCAGACAGACAAAATTGCGAGACCACCCACTTCTTCAACTTCCTTATTATAGTAATGTCAAGTTTGATCAAAATCTTGAGTTCGAATTCACGAATCCTAAACTTCCCCAATAATGTTAATCGCAAGTAAAAAAAATTGTTTTAATAGTAAATAAACAATAGCCTTTGAGAGCCCACACAAATTGATATAACTGGTGTATGTGATGGCAACACTTCAGACTACGGACTTCTAAATATTTCCTTAAAATTTTCTGATTTATTTTTATGTCTGTTCCAGGCATACTTCACATGATTTTCTAGGGTAGCACATTTAGCTTCTATGCTTTTACTTAGAGTGATAATTTAAGAAAAGCTGTTCTTATCTTGAAGAAGTGCGAGCGAAATAAAATATAGGCATGACGGTTGCGTGATTAATCTCACTTAGTTCTTATGCTATTTACTCCTCTGTATATTTTTAAGTTCTAACCCGACTGAAAAATAAAAATCTAATAATTGAAAAATACTTTTTATCTTATAAAAAAATAATCTAAAAATAATATCATTGTCTCATTCCAACCAAAAACAAAAAAAATCTATCTGACAATTTTATTTTTCACCAACAAATACAAAACTCTTTTTTAATTAATTATTTTCAAATTAAGCCCATTAGGATTGAGTGAAATCGATAGGAAAATAAAAGCGACCTCAATTAAACTCTTTTCTTTTCTCAATTGCCCATTCATAATATGTTGGCTTGGCACAAATAAATATACTATAAGCATCCACTTGATAGCTTGATATTAATCTACTCTAACGCGGATAACATGATAATTAAGGACAATAGAAAATCGACAGTGAAGGTCGGGGATAATTGCAAGAGTGCTTTGTTTATATTCTAACCAGCTGTTGTTGGATCTTAATAGTACAGTCAAACTATGTAGGATTTGACATCGCAAAAAAAATGTAACAGGTGTGACTTTGCGTTTTAGTGTTCTTAGAAGTCTAAAGCATAAAAACTACATAAGTTGATGTAGGTATGGGAACGCTGTATTCCCTCATCTTTCCCTTTAATTCCTGTTAATTTTCTGCACACTTTTTTTCTCCGATCAACAGGTATTGAAATGGTTTTAAAATCATAATCATTTAAAAACTGAGTTAAACTCTTTGGAACTCACCTAAAAACTACATTTACCAAAAAACTAGTCCTAAAAGGGGGGTTTCAAGACATGATTTTGTTTCTTGTTTCTATTAATTACGAGTTCTATACAAAAATAGTTTTAAGATTTGGAGTTTTAGATATGAAAATATTTTACTTTCCACTGAATTTTTAATATAAATCATACAATCATGAAAGTGTTATAAAAAAAAATCAACCCAACCCCATTTCTTGGGAAAATCCTTGAATCCTTACAATCATACAATATTCCCACTTAAAAGATACATCCATTTAAATCCCAGAATGATAGAAAAAAAGCTTTACACTACAATGAAATCATGAAATCTCTCAAGAAAACTGAATTATTTAATTAAAAAAGAAAGCAACTGGAATTCAATTTATTTTAATTCAGATTATTGAGATTTGAGAAAGCCTTTACGCCTCTGATGCAATAAATCAGGTCTTGTGTAAAAAGAAAAAAAAAAGAAAAAATTTTCCTCACATAATTTCAATCTCTGATATAAATAAAAATTAAATTAAATATAATTAAATATGTAAATAGATAAGCTCGTTTTTGTATTTGAAGCTGATTGAAAAATGCTTTCAACCAAAATTAAATTGACACCAAAAGTTTGTTTTAATCTGTTTTAATTTGTGTTTGAAAGGCTGTATCTTTAAATAGATAAAACAATCACATGGGAGGGGGTTCTATTTCCTAAGTTTAAACAGGAGATTTAATTTTCTAAGAAAAAAATATTGAAAAGCATCCGCAACACTCTTAATAAACATTATGCTTCAGCTTATTTTAAACTTAGAAATATATTCCTAAATCTGCTTTTCAAATCAAGTCATTTAATCAAATAATTTTTTGAAAAAAAAATTTTCATTTATTCTTAGTTGAAGAAGCTCTTTTGTAGTTTCTTATGAACATTTTGAAAACTAATAATTTTATCGAAAGAGTTCAAATTACAAACCAAAAGAAATAAATTTCCCCTTAAATAAGAATTTTTAATCTAATTTTCGGTAAAAGCAATATATAGAAAGTCCCCTAATCTAGAAGTTTAAACAAGAAGTTAGGTGAGTTGTGGTGTGGTGGGTTTACCTTGTGCCGTGATGCGGTCACTTTTTCATTTTCTGTAAATCACCGCTGGCTATTTTTTGTATGATTAAAATTACAACAACCATTTCTTTTGCGAGTCCTTATTGAAGAAATATAGCCCGGATTTTTTTTTGGGTTTAATGAATTTCGTTTTTAGGATTCTAGACTTTTGAATTTTGGTTTTGATGATTTTGTTTTGTGGATTTGTTGATTTTTTAAATTGTAGAGATTTTGTCGACTATTGTTGGAGAATGGCTACAAAATATCGCAAATCAAAATCTCATATTTGAAATCCCGCATTACAAAATATAGCTTTTCATAATCTCCAATTAAAAATTTTTCCTTTCCATATTCTTGCAATAACAAAAACAAGCAAACTTTAAATCTCAGATTTCAAATGAATTAAAATAAATTAATACTATTAGCGAAATTAATGCGAGACTTTTAATAATTTCCCTATTCCGAAACCCGTGTACGGAATTTGGTAAGGGTCTAGCTTTTAAGTGAAGTCTAGGTTTTGAGTTACAGACATTTCAATGCAAAGATATGAGTGTTCCATATCTTTGTATTGAAATGTCTGTAACTCAAACCCTAGACTTCACCAAATTCTAAAAACGGGTTTTAGAAACAGGGAAATTACTAAGTAAACTCGGAAAAAAATTTCAGAATTTGGTTAAGCTCAGAAACTTATTGATCATTTTTTTGGATATTTTGGGAAACTAATGTACCAATGTAATCCAGAATATTTAATGTATTATATTTTTGTTAAATGAGATTACAACGGAAATTTATTATTTCCCCAAGAAATTTGACATTCAGAACACCTGACTGTTGACAAGTCATTTTTTATTTTTTATTGTTATAGAACTGTCACATTTTTTTAATTATTAAACATACGATACTCAACCAAATTTTAAAAATGGTTTGCCAAATTTGAGAAAGCCATTTCTGATCTCTTGATACCAAAAAAAAAACCCTACTCTACTAAGTGCTGCTAACCAAAGTATGCCGATCCTTTTATTGTCAGACTTAACCAAATCCAAAAAATGGTTTACAGAATTTGTCCAAATGTCGCAGTTTGCTTCTAATTATACAGCGGTAAAAAGTGTCCATAGCCATTCTGTTTTAACATGTTTTTGCAACTCAAATAATGATTTTCATTTTTTTTCGACATTTTCTCTAATGGCATCGTTGTAAATGTTTAAAACTTCTATTTTAAAGTACAAGCAAGTTGATGTGTGATGGAATGCTTGAAAGAGTAAACAAAAACTTCAAATTAAAAAAAAAAAAAAAAAATTTCAAACAGTTTGTGTTTTATTGATTTTTGAAATCTATGCGTCTAGCGACCTTCCTTTACTCATCCGACTCCAACTCTAAAAAGCCCCTAAATATTAAGAAGTAAGATTGAAGATTGTAGATTTTCAGTTCAAGGGCACTTATTTATAATGAATTGATTTTCTTTTCAATTCCAAAACAAAAAAAAAAGTTTAATTTTGTTTATGCGGAAGTTTCACATAAGGTTGGTACCTACCTAAAACAGTTGGTGTTGAAAAGCTTAATCTGCCAAACACATTGCCTAATTTTAATTTTAAAAATAGATTTTATTTAAGAACTTGAAATATTTTTTTTTTACTGTTGTTGTATTTTCTTCATCTTATGTTTATATAATGCCCATCAAGAGAACTCTTTGCGAACAGACAAGGTTTCTTAAGTCAATTCCAAAAGCCAAAGAGAACGACAAAATAAGTGGACTTTGCTATCCGAACCAACTCAATCGAAAAAATGTTCGCGAGTCAGAATAAGATAAATTGATATCCACACACCGAAAGATAAAAATTTCCTCAAATTTATAATAATCATAATTGTTTTGTGGATTTTAAATAAATATTTAGTTTAAGTTGGAAAAATAAAACACTTATGTATTATTAATTTTCAGTAATTAAGAACCAGATATTGAGAAAATAAATAAATGCAAAAACAAAAATCTTCGACAGTGAAAATAAAAAATAAAGATTGTGTTTTTGTATGAAGACGACGAAGACTGTTTATAAAAATAATCAAAGTGCTTTTTGAGAGTGGTGTTTGAAATGTGCGAGGAGGAAGATGCTTCCGGAGGTATTTTTAATTTGTTTATTAGTGATTTTGATATTTGTTAATTATCCCCATTTCAAGCTTATCTCTTCTCACGGTCTGTTCTGTATCTTTTTTTTTGCCACATCGTTGCGCTAGAAATTATTGCGATCAAATCATCAATTAAATTGTTAGTTATAAACAAAATTCATTTCAATTGCTTTTTTCAAAAATCAAGAAGAAAAAAAAATTGCCCACGCTTTTTTTAATGAGTGTTTTCGTTTTGAAAAGAAAAATATTTATTTTTAAAGAAAACAATTAATGGAATAATATTATTGTTCATTTAACTTGAATTTTTCTGTGAAATGAAGTCGTGAATATATGTTTACTTTTTGACGGACAAGTTATTTAAATAAAGTGTCAGTTTTAGGGTTTTTGATTGCCAGAAGTCTGGGAGTTAGAGTGCAGTGAAAAAGTTTTATATTTTTTTTTAATCAATTGATACATATCGGTGATAAAAAAAAATAACATTGTTCTTTGTGCCTGTGATGCAGCTGGAGGATTCAACGTGTATGATTTCCAATTTTATTATTTCAATTATTGCGAGTGGCAGTGTAACGGATTTCTTTTCTTTTTTATATTTTATAGAATCTAAGTAACTTATTCAGATGGTTTTAGTATATGTTAAAATGAGAAATTGCGGAGCCTGTTAGTTTCGACTCTTTTTCTTAGCTTATTTTATTTGTTTGTTGCAAAGATCTTCCTGTTTCTTGCGTGACCACGGAAGCACTTTCATCTGTTTTTCTCAGCAACAGATACCTCTTGGTAATTGAATTAATTCTTTATTCGGAAGTAACTTATATAAAAATTAACTCAAACATGGCCTGGTGTGTTAACATACCCTAAGCGAAGTAACGAAATTTTATGGACAGAATAAAAATGTTTGAAATGTTTTAAAAAATTGCACAAAAAAATTGTCAGGGAAAAACCATGTTTTTGGAATAAACATTGGTGAAAAAATAAATTGGGAAGAGTTTATAAAAAAAATTATGTAAAAGAAATTTTCTCAATTTCTCAAAAAAAAATTTCAGGAAACCAATCGGAAATTTGTTTGGACCCCCCCCCCGCACTAGAAATTGAAAAAAAAAATTTATCAAAAAAAAGTTAAATTCTTCAAAAAACGTTCTGTAAAAAAAATTGTCAGGGAACAACCAAGTGAAAATTTTTTGGAACCCTAAGACTGAAATTCGGCCAAGAAATAAATCGTGTAAAAAAGTTTCATTAAAAAAAATTTCGCTGTCAATAAAAAAATATTTGTAAAATCAGAATTGTGAAAAAACATTTCGTCGAAACAACGAAGTGAAAAATTGAAACGTCTACCAATTCACTCCACTCCATCTTCCTTTCAATTTGCAATTATTTTTTCATAAAAGATTTCAAATAAATTTTACTCCAATTCTATGAAAAAAAGAAAAGTTTTAGTGTTGAAGATGTCGGTAGATCTTTACTTATATTTTATCTTTCTCTTTTTCGATATGACATATGGTACAAGCTCTTACAAGAAATGAGATTGTCCTAAAACAGAATATATACAAATTCAATTTATCAAATTATCATTACCAAACGGTTTTAAGATAATTCAAAATTATCAACACAAAGAACAAAAAATGTTCAAAAAATAAATTTTTAAACGTTTCTTAGCTCCAGAGCGGGATCCTATAGTTGCTATCTATTAAAAAACCGAAAAATTAACGAGATTTTCGTTTCGTTTTCGGCATAGAATGATCTTAATGCGCTTTAGTTTTTTTTCTTTTGACTAGCTCTCTTTTTTTGTATTTCCAAGAAAATAGCTAGGAATATTTATGATGGTTTCCCCACAATTTATTTCCCAATATATTATTTTAAAATTGTTAAGTTGTTTTTTTTTTTATAAAAATTAGTTGGACCTTTATTATAAAAAAAAATTTTCCGAATCACTTGTTTTTTAAAATACAAAATACTCACTGACCATGATCTTTTTTCAAAAACTACGCTATTCAAAATTATTTATATTTAGAAAAAAAAATGTATTTTATTTTGATAAAAAAATAAAAAATTCACAAAGAATAATTTTGAAAATATTTAAAGAAAAAATAAAAACATTGGGGCATATTCATATAGTTGTCTGACAAGTTGTTTCTTTGTCTCTTCCAAGCTAACCTGGAGCTTATGTTATTCATAGACAATTTAGACCCGGGTCCAAAAGATAAACAGCTCAATCCTTAAAAACGGTTAACTCTTTAACTAAGTTGTTTTTTTTTTTATCTGTCAAAATTTGAATTCGATTTCAATGGATTGACAGGAAACAGTACTAAAATTGTAGTAGAATTCTGTTTTTTACTAAACAAAGTTGCCAAATTCTTTATGAATAGCAGCTGTTTCTAACCTGTGTGTTAACTTTGGACTCGAGGCCAGTTGGACTCGGTTCAAAATATGACTATGAATATGCCCAATTGTAACTTGCTTCCCAATATTAAGATTTCGTCTGAGTCTAAACTATTATTGGCACTTATTGGTACATATGTATGTACTGTGGCCTTAATTTTTTTAACTTATGGGAAAATTTATATTTACTCAAATATGTTTTTTTTTTCTTACAGAAAGCCCTTCAGGGTATACCAAACTGGCACATCAATTTTGGTTTTCTTATCCGCCACCCGGCGCTGGTGGAGGTTCTTCGAGTAAGTATAGAATATTTTTTGTATTAAATATTTAAAAAGAATAGTGAAGAAAAAAAAACACCATTATTTTGTTATTTCATATAAATGTGGTTATTTGTTGTTGCTAATTATTAAATGTTATTTTATTCATAAAGGTTATTTGAATTCTGAAAAAAAAACTTGTCGTTTATCCGTTATACTCATTACTGTTACAGTTCAAAATAATGACATTTATACAGCAAGAATTTCTATATGAGTGTGTCAAACATAGTACATTATATAATTATAAATTTCTGGCAGTTGTGGTGTGAAAATAAATAATTTTAATGTTCAATGTTTGCAGTTTGATCAACCAATTATTTTTATTTGGTCTTAAATCAATGTTTTATGATTTTTGTGCTAAATTAAATTTTTGGGCTTCTATAAGTTTAAATGTTTTTTTTTTATTAACTTTTTCACGCTGTTGCAATTTTATAAAATTAATTTATATTTATGTTTAAAGAATTTAATGGTAGTTTTTTTTTAATGGAGTTTTCTTACTTTTGAGGAAGAATATTCGAAAAGTTACGTAATGGGATTTTTTTTGAGAATGAGATTCTGAAATTCTGTCAATCATTTATGCCAAAAAGGAATTTCAATTAATAATCTAATTTTTTTGATCTTCCGTTAATTTGTGCTTGAAAGTTTTAGTACATAAAATGGTACAATAGTTGGCTATGGGAACTAATTTCAAAAAACTTTTCCAAAATGTTCAAGTATTGTGAATAAATCCAAGTTTTTATCATTAAAAAAGTTTGAAACGCAATTACAGTTTTGTAAGAACTTGAGCAAGAAATTTTTGGGAAGAGCTAAATCATTTTCAGAAGTTTTCAAAATATGTTATTTTACCAAAAAAAAAGGTCGATTTCAGAACCATCTACCTTCGAGAGGGAAAATTTTTTTCTGAAAAATAAATTTGGATTATAAACAATAATTTAAGGAATATTAAAACTAAGAAAATTCTTGAAAAAAAAATCAAAAATGTTTCTCAAAAAACTAAGTAACTTTTCGAATAACTCTTCTAAAAAAGATGATACATTTTTAAATTGAAAAAAAAAAGAGATTGTGTGTGGTTCTATAGTTACCCAGTTTCCAAATTTGATTTTATTACAAAAAAAAAAAATAAAAACTTAAAATAAGAATAAAATTAAAAAAAAAAACAAAAGACACCTGGGTCCTTATTCTAATTGCAGTTTAGTGAGTTTTTATTCGTAGGATAAAACAAAACAAACTTAAGCGGTTTCCATTCACAGAGATGCAATTCTCATAGTGCGGATGTAGTTTGCTTGGAGGTAAGGCACGCATTCAAAAGTATAGGATGTTACTTTTAGGGATTAAAATGTCCTAATGAGTTATTTTTTATGCGCTTTTTCTTCTATTTTAATGTTTTTTTTTTGTGTATTACAATTTTTTTTATTTTGTTTTTATTTTGCATAGTATACACGTTCCTTTTTTTAAATAAAATTTTACAAAACACTTTTTTCAAAGCACTCTAAACAGCTTGTAACTTTTAAACCGAATACTTATTTTTATTATTTATTTAATAAATGCACTATGGCAGTATTATGTGTTAATGTTTCGTTGGTTTTTATGTGTAGGTATTTAAAAAAAAAAAAAATTATTTGAACAAAAGATGAAATATTTTTATGTTGGAACGGAGTTTAAATATTAAACTTTGTTTCTAAAAGGACAATATTTGTATAAAGTATTAATTAAGCTAACGTGGTCAGAATCAAGAGTTGCCCTTACAGCATTAATTCTTATGCGTTTTTTTTTTTTTTTTTTTTATATAATATGCGCGCGCTCAAGGGGATTTTTGGTTTACCCTTTATATGCATCAACACAGCGCGGGCGTGAAGGATAGGATAGGATAGGAAGGGAAAGGTGTGTGTGGCGCGAGGTACTGAGACTGAAGGTGGTGGTTGTCTCAGATTTTATCTCCAGGGTTGGCGGCTGGGCTAAAGCGGAGAAATTTCCGTGTCTTATATCTATGTCCCTTTATAATTCGCATTATTTTGTTCATTGTCATATTTGATGGGCTTACTAGTATTTACTCAATCACATGTTGTTAGTGTTATGCCTGAACAACATGTAATGAGTAAACCAGCGGCCCAACAATGATCAATGATAATGGAAAAAAATAAGACATAGAACTACGGCTGGGATCGAACCTGTGACCATTTGGTTGACAGGCGACCATGTATACCATCGCGCCACGGCCAACCCCAGGTAAAATTCTGACGTTGTAAAAATTTTGGGAGACGAGAAAGTATTTCTTGGACCCAGACTTAGCGAGAGTTTCAATGGTTTACCTATTAAAGAAAGACTTTCAATAATGGTGTTTATTAAATATGAAATAGATGCAAGGTAACCTCAGTTTTTTTTAGATATTTGACTAACGTACATTTATGAGAAAGTTGGCATAGACCCCCTCCTCCCTTCTCACATTCAATTTGTTTATCTTGATTCAGAAAATCATCTTTCTGTGATACCGTTATACCGGAACGCATAGTAAAACTTCCTTTTAAATGATCGACCCACCAGATTTACGATTGGGCCAAGTGTGAGCCACCGCATCACCACGTTTGGGAGTAGACCAACAACCATTAAAAGCTATTTGAAAAAATTGGTCCCATTAAAAAAAAAGAAAAAAATCTTTAAAATGGGATAAAACAAAGATACATTTTTAAAATTGACTTTATTCGAAAGATAATCTTTTGGCATTATATTTTAATTGTGATTTCTGGCATATGATCGTAACTGCTGGCTCGGACATAATTTAATCTGGAGGTTCAATATTCCAACATTTGTGGCCGTATATTAGCAATAACACAGCAAATGTTGCAACATGTTGCGCCGTCTTAACTGTAACGTTTTTAAAAAGTACGGACCAACGACTGGCGTCAGTCTATTCATGTTGAAATGCCAAATCAAACTAAACATAAATCACTTAACAGTTAACAGCTGTTTAAATGGCCGCCAGTCAAAAATGTGTTGCCAACTTAAAGTTCTATATTTTAAAAAACACAATCTTTACTAATACTCGTAATTATTCAGCAAAGTAAATTGTGCTCTTCTGCTAACTCGATGGCAAAAAAAACCCAAGAAAACATCAATGCTATATATTTTTTGGCCAGGGAAATTAATTCTAATGGGGTTATTCATTGGTAAAAATAATCATTTACTTTTTGATTTTAATCTGTCAAAAAGCTGATTTTGACAACTATAGCGTTTCATTGGGCAAAAATAATTGATTATTTCTTTGATTATAATCAATTTTGCAGATCTAAATTTTTCGAAAGATTTACCCCTCCATCCACTAACACTAAAACAATTTGTATCTGTCAGTTTGATTAAAGTGGTTTGTTATTTGTTTATTCCAATTTATTGAAATGATGAGGCTTCTATTTCACAAGGGGAAAAAACACCGTTTAAAAGATTTCGTCAAGGATGTAATAAATAATTACTCTGAAAAGTCAAAATTTAATTGTTCATTCATTTTTATTTCTTTCTTATTCTGCTTTAAATATGTTGTGAAACACTTTTCAAATGAAAACAAATTTTAATGCATATTTGACAGCTGCACCGACAGTATTTTCGTCGACAAGAAATAACACAAACCCAATGACAAAAAAATAATCAATTATTAATTGTGTTTCGTCATGAAAAAAATCAATTTTTACTAAGAAATCTTTATTTACCAATGAAAAACCCCATAAATGAGCCGGGAAATTTCTGAATTTAATCCAATTTTTGATAACTATAAATTTGTGTATGGATCGAGATCTTTAAGAACTCTGCCAATAGTACGAAACTATGCGAAAAAATAATATAATTTTCTTTTTGAATGAAAACCATAGAAAAATCTTATAGATTTTCTTCTATTTTATGTGGTTCTTTTTTCTCTGTGTAAATCTATAAATGATGTGTAAATGAGGTAAAGAAAATATGCAATTAATGTTTTCAAGACTCACGGAAAGCGTGAAAACATCAAGTAAGCTTTATGTAATTGCGAAGCAACATGAAATAATAAATAATAAAAAAGCCTACTCCCCTTTCCCCTTAAAAAATATCGCACGTGTCGAAGTCCATTTTAACAGACAACGGCAGCAATTACGATTGCAAGTCGTATCGGCACTATTAAACTATTAAATTAGGGCTGTACTGTAACACTTTACCAAACTTGACATTTCCCATCACTCAATTTAATTTCATTAAAAAAAAATCTTTGGATTCTCCTCTAAAATCTTCTGTAACTTTCAAAACTGTTCATTCTTATTGTTTCATTGTAAGGGTTGCCAAAAATTCTTGGATAAGGCGAATACTTGAAATTTAATCTTTCTTGAAAACATCAAACACTTTAATTTTAACCTTAGAAAACAAAACAAAAAAAACCTGATAATGTATTATAATTGTTTACGTTGAAAGAAATTACATTTTCAAAAGCTTTTACATTAGGAAAGAGTTAAATTATTTAAGCTAAACACATTAAGCAACAACCTACAATAGAAATAGAAAACAAAATGAAACCATACTATTGCCGGCCACGTAATTTCCCTATTATATATTATTTACGACTAATGTTGATGTCCTTTAATTTACATATCATCACACGAGCAAGTAGAAAGTGTTTTGGCCGATGATTATTTTTATAATGATTATAATTTTGGAAGGAAATGTCAAGCAGCTTTCAATTAATTCCATCACTCCATATTGACCAACAACTTTCAAACTATACTCGTACAATCCCAATTCAAGGAGACGCGTGTGTCTTTTCTCTATACACTATATACCCATCTAGAACCCCAAAACAACACTCAAGTTAAAATACATTTAGGGGCTGGTTTTGGGTAAATAAAATTGATTTCCTACAATTTTCTTTCCACATAAAAAAATGAAAAAAAAAAAATCGTTATTGGAAAACGTATTATAAGCTCTTAAGCAGATTGTAGTGTCTTTTTATATGCTGTGTCGAAAGGCCTTTTTCCTATCATACCATTTTATTTTTTTTTTTCCTGTGGTAAGTAAACCTATTGGACTTGGTTGTTTTGGTGCCTTGATCGACTGTTTGCCCCAAAACAACCACACTGTGAATGTGGAGGGAAATGCTTTATTTCCTTTTATTTTATTTTTTTTCAGTTCTTTTTTCTTCCCTTAGATTCATTTAGTTTTTGATTTGATTTGATTTAAGTTGAATTCAAGTTATTTTGTGTATTGAATAAATTAACTCGAAATATGTAATTTCATAAGGCTTATCTGCGTCTGTCTTAAAAAAAAAAAAAAAAAAAAATGCCAAGACCAAAGTTAACGAAATATTTAATGGTGGTACGAGTTGCCAATCGGATACAAAAGGGTGTGTTGTGTTCTGTTTGCTGTTGTGTATTTGCAGTTGACATTTTATTTTGTTTGCATAAATTTAAAATCATAATTAAAAAAACAAAAATCTTATTAATTTTGATATAAAAAGGGGGAATTAAAATTTGTGTGTGTGGGACTTTTTATGGAAACGTTTAAACAGTGCGCGTCACTTAATTAATACTTTTTCAGGAAAATAATTTATTACCTACATAGGTATACATCATACATATGTATGTACATAGTTGACTGGATTTTTGTTTATCAGGAAATCGTAAATAGATTGTTTTTGTGTGGCTCTTAAGTATCAAATAATTTTCCCAAGCATGAGAAATAATTAAGAAAGTTTGCCGAATATCTCAATTTAGTTTGTCCCATGTTTGGGTCTTTTCAAAATACATATGTACATATGTATCACAAATGAAGCGTTAATAAGGGCAGAGCTAATTTGTTCACAGTGAGGTTAAGTTTAGTTGATGATTATTTCAACACCTAAATCCGAGAATGTGCTTCTTAACTAGGATTTTGTTCCGAAAGTTTGAGTTATATAGCGCCATTTTCTTAAAGATGTATCTGAAACCAAACTTATGTCAACAAACTGACCCGAAATAAGTAAATTGACATTATAACGATTTAGGATTGATTGCTTAGTTCAAGTTAAGAACTAGAAAAAGTTTTTGTTAGAAGGTGAATTGTGAGATATTTTTTAAGACTATTTATGAGTCTGTATTACGATGTCCTCAACCGTGTTCCGAAGTGAACAAAATAAATCATTTATAAACTTTTTTTTGTTTCCATATTAAAAAAAGACCAGTTTTCACGTTCAGTGAATGATTTGTTTTTTGCATTTTTTTTTATTGATTGGCCACTTGTGGGCGTATTATTATACATAAATAGTTACTAAAAAAAACCATTTTGTAAAATTAACCGATATCAACTTTCAAATTCACACGAGTGTACTGTGAAAAATTATCCATTGAAATAAAAATTTCAGTATAAATAATGCATAATGATCATATTAATTTTGAAAAAGAAATGTAAAAAATACCGTTAGGTATAAAAACAGAATATTAAAAATGCAAGTATTTTTATATCGAATTGCATTATTAATGTTTTAAAAATGAGATAAGCAATTAAAAATTTGCTCCAACAGTTTTTAAGAAAATATTCAATTTTGTGTTGTTAATTTTTGTTTGGCAAAAAATGCTGTTTCCAAATGCAACCTTACAATTACAACCTTACACTTTTTATTCAGAGATTTATGAATATTTCGATGAAATCCGATAAAAAAAAAAACAAAGCATTAGCACTAATTTAATTGAATTAATAAATTGAAATAATAAAAATTCTGCTTCGTTGAAATTTGAACAAAATGGTGGATTCCCAAAGGCATTATCTCCAGTTTCAAATATAATTTTTTATCAGTTCTAGAATTTAAGATTAAACCCCTAGAATTTTTCACCAAAATGGGTAAATATGTCTTTACTGAAAGTATACCTATGATTTTAACTCCAATAATGCGGCTGTAGGTTTTTGACATTTTGAAAAAAGGATTTCAATCCATATCTAGAGAACGGCACATTTTACAAGAAACTTGTAGGAATTATTTCAATCGAAATACAATTATCTTTCTATTTAATTGTAAACATTTCTTCCAAAAAAATCATACATTTAGAGGTTAAGCGTCTAAAATTTTACTTTTTCCGTTTTTTTTTTTTTTCAAATATCACTTTTAGACGTTTTAGATGTAAAAGTGTAAATTTGTTTTATACAAAAAAGAATTATAATTAAATTTTTTACCAAAAAAAGTACCTGCTATTTTTTGTAAGAAATATCGTGGGCTACAGTCAATACCTATAGACGAGCGATTTTGTTTTTAAACCAAGTTCATTCATCTTTTCATTGTAATGTAAAAAAATTGAGATGAGTATTTTTGCAAAAAAAAAAAATCTTTTGCCGACGACTGACTGGCCTACTATGAAAACAAACAAAGACTAATTTTACCAAAGTTTCTTAAAAATTCACAGTCTTGCAAGTTAATTCTAGATTTTACTCATTTCAAAAATGAAGTTTTTGATTAGTAAAATAAATCAATTTATTTTTAAAATATCCATTTCCAATATACAGAGTGTCCAACAATCACCGCCGCAAAAGAAAACCATGAGTTTAACAAATTTTTAAAGCATTTTAATATTTTTTTCTTAAATTTGATATCATTTTTTTCACAAAATTGTGTTATTAATTTTTTTTAATATAAAAAAAATATAGCTACTTATAGAACTTTATTAAAAGTTTTTCAATTCAAAATGTGTTTTTGATTTTTGGACACCCTGTGAAGTGTATTCATAATCTGATCCAACAGAAACCCCGTTTTTTTCTCTCAACACAATATGTTGGGAATTAATGCTTTTTTTCAATATTGTTAGTATAGCTACAATTCCGTTACACAGCAATAGCAATAATTAACATCAAATTTCATTGTTAAAGTTTTTTTTTAACATTCAAATATTTGAACCATAAATTAATATTTAAGACTTAAAGATTGTTTTATAATTTAAGGAATAAAACGATTCAAATTTAATAAAATATAAAATAATATCAATTTTCAAATGGGAATTTAATGTCAATCTGAAAATAAAGTTATGATTAAAAGTTGGGATTAAATGTTCATCTGTCGTTTATACCAAAAATCTTATGAGTCCCATACAAATTTTTTACTGTAAAACGGTATTTTTTAAGGAAGTTGCCAATTTGAGATTATTGCCTTAATACCCATACATAATTTGTTACATTTATCAAAGTCAAAAATGTTTAATTTGAAATGACAACATAAAATTAGTTTTGATGGTATTTAATGACATTAATTTATCATTCCTGAAAATATCATCAAAAGGTAAAAAAAGGTTGAGCTTTCACATAATTCCTCCCACAAAGTAGGTACCTTACCTAAAGTGTGCAGGTCTAACCGAACATTCTGCTTTGTTGCAAAGGCACAGTATAGGAGACAATACAAATTAAATCTATGCAATTTATTTTTTTTATAACTTGTAATTTAATTTGAATGAAAAAATGAGCAATGATGATCATCAAGGACTTTTAATAACTTTTTCATAATGCTTTTTGAAATACCAGTAGACATTTAATTTTAATACATTCAAATTAAATTGAAAAAAAAAACCTCAGAAAATTATATTCATATATCAAAGAAGGACGCAATCAACTGACATGCAGTGTTAATACCTGGTTAAGCAGAAAAGATGTCGACATTGTAAATTGTATCCTTCAGTTGGTTGCTGAAATTTCACGATAAAGGATAAATCGCAATTAAAAAAAAAAAAATTAAAGTGAAGGCTTCACGAATGTAATTACACTGACATGATTGGCTTTTAATTAAATTAAATTTGTGTCAAATTTATAACAAAAAAAAATGTGTCAAGCTAAAAGTGGTATCATCTTGCTAACAATTTTTTTTTTGTAGTATTTGCATAATATTAAATTTAATGAAAGAGGGTTAAATTAAACTGATTATAGTTATATAATAACACCTGCCTAATGGTTGCGATTAATAAATAAAATGTGTTGCATGGACTTTTAATTAAAGGGAAATAAATGAAGTATAATTTGTTTTCGTCGTTGAAAATTTTTGGATCTACGTTTTTAGGGAGTAAATGTAAATGTTCACTTTTCATAATTTAAAAATATGAATCTGGGGATAAAGAATGGGTTTAGGAAAGTTCATTTTAAAGGAAAGGGTTATGATTTTGATCGTAACAAATAAAAAAAACATAAGTCAAATTGTTGTACATTGCATCAATGAAAAGGTCAAGCTTTGAGTCGGTTCAATTATATGCTTAAATGTAATTAGTGAAAATAACGGTAAAAGAAAATATTAATCGTATATGTACGAGTATGTGTTAGTGTAGATTTTGCAGCAATTTTTGTTTATAAGTAACTAGCGGCCCGCTCCGGCTTCGCACGGGTATAAAATATATAGCCTATGTCACTCAGTGAAAAAAAAATGATTAAAATCAAGCCAGTAGTTTTGACTATACACATACATATAAACATATGTATATTTAAGCATACATAGGGACAGACAGAGAAAGCGACAATATCTGATACATTGAAAAATTTATTTGATGGTTCATCTTAAATGTAGTAGTCAAGAGTATTATGAATAAGTCTAAGATAATTTTCGAAAAAATTCAAATATGTATATTCGAAACCTCAGAATTTTGAAAAAAAAACAACTTTGGACAGCTATAACTATAAACCAAGTTTTAGATAAATGTATCATCTACAAGTTGTTTTCTGGTCATTTTGTACTAAAAATAACTTTTGAGGATTATTGAACAAAATCAAAGTTTCATAGATGGCCGATTTTTTTTTACTCTTGCTCCCATAAAACTTGATTTTTGACATAAAATAAGACAAACATTAATCCAAATTTTGAATTTGTGAAGAACAACAACAACTTAAAGGTACTACCACAAATTGTTTTTACGAATAAATTTTGTCATTAATTCGTTTATGTTTCAAATTTTGGCCATCGAAGAACGGAATTTGAAAAAAATAAATTTGACTAAATGTCCTACACCACGATTTTGGACCAACCATTTTTCTCAAAATCTTTAAGTTGTAGGAAAAAAAGTCTCTAGCAGCTACAACTTTTTTTAAGAAAAAATATAGTTTTCTTGTCAATTGCAAAAAACTAAATTTTACAAACTTCAGAGATTCTTAAAGGTCGCCATCAAATGGAACAAAGTTTGCAAAGCTTAAGGCAGGTTTTTTCCCCATTTTAAAAATTGTTATACGGTTTTTCTGTTCGAGTTTTAAAACTTACTAACGTACGGTTCCTGTGAATGTATTTCAGATCCCTCAAACACTCGGCCCACTCGTCTCCCTCCGTGAAGCGTTCGAAGCACTTCTAAGCTAAAAATATTAAAATGTGCTTTTTCGACGAAATATTGAAAAATTATGTATCCTTCATGAAACAATTTTGCGTAATCTCTCAAAAAAAAAAATTTAATAGACGCTAAACTATTCTCTCTTTGAACTGTATTCGTTAAAAAAATTTAAAAAAAAGTTTTGTTTTATTGAAATTTGAAAATTCCTTGCCACTTAAACATACATCAAATTTAACCTCTTTTTTGTTAATAATATTTTTTCTTTTTGTACTTTATCTGAACCAAAAATTTGGCACAAATGTAAACATAATTAAAAATCTGCTTGGGTGCTTAAATAACAACTTCACCATAAAAATCCCCAAATAAGTGTATTTTCATCAGCATTTTAATCCTTTGATTAAAAGGATTATAGTTATTACATGCAGAGTTAGAAGGAATTCAAAATAATAGTTTAAGATTAATTATGTCACAATGATAAACATTCAAAGAACAATTCTAATTCATACGCCTAAGGCCGTCATCGTGACAAAGGTAAGTTTTATAGCACGCCACTCATTTCCCCCCCCCAACCCATTAGAATAGGTTGTGTTTTCAGTTCAGGTTCACTCATCATGTTAACCCTTTCAAAAACCTTCATTTGTGTTATTATCCTACCATTCAACATTCGTATTGTACAACACCAAATTAATCTGCATGGTTGGTTAACCGCTTTATAATGGCTTAATTTTTTTTTTATTATTCTACCTACAAAAATGGGAATGACATTGTTTTGGTAATATTTTATATGAACCCTTCAATTGTTTTAATTAATTATTTAAGGAACTGTTTATTATAAGGTATTACGTTTAGTTTTGGTTCTATATAGAAAATTTTATGAAACAAAAAAACTGTTTGAAATTGCACATTTGTTTGATGTTTATTCGTAATCCTTGAATGCCCCTGCCCGCCCTTAAGAATTACAAAAAAAACCTTTGTTAAGGTTTACAAAAAAATGAAATGATTTTCAAAAATTCCCTTTAGAGAAATAGAAAAAAAAAACAAAAAAAAAATGCCTTTCAATGATTTTTTCAAAAACGCAAATGATTAATTGAGTTCCGTTTTCAGACAGCAAAACATCGCAAACGGACGAAGAAAAACAACGTGACCGGCAACGAAGTGAGCGCGAACAGAAAAAAGAAGAGCAGGACGCCATCAATTATAAAGTATGACATTTCGAATTTTATATCTTTGCATTTGGAAATACAAAATCATAATTTTTTTGTTTCTATTGTAAAGCGAGATAAAGACGCCCGCGAAGCCCGCCTCTTAGATTTAGAAATCCGACGTCAGCAGGAGCGTGAACAAAAAAAGCGTGATCAAGGACATAAGCAGCAAACGCCAACGCAAGGACAACCGGCTGGCCAGGGAGGTTCCTCGCAACAGCTCACTCACAGTGAAAGGAATACACCAACCTCGGGCGATACTAAGTCGCCACGCGACAGAACTTGTCCACCAGCTTTTCGAAGTCGATCTATTGAAAGAGACAGTACTCACGAGAAAAAACGTCTTTCGGAGACTGAAGATATAAAAGTAAGATTATTTTTCGAAGCCGTATCATGATTTGGGAAATAATATTGCAAACGGTTCTTTGAAAAAGAGTTATAACCTTATAACTCTGCACATGTCAAAATTGGGTTTCTGAAATTTTGTATTTAAAAAGTATCAAAACTTCAGAAAACACAAAACAAATAAAATATACAATTCAAAATATAAATTATAAAATATAAATATAAAATATAAAATATAAAATATAAAATATAAAATATAAAATATAAAATATAAAATATAAAATATAAAATATAAAATATAAAATATAAAATATAAAATATAAAATATAAAATATAAAATATAAAATATAAAATATAAAATATAAAATATAAAATATAAAATATAAAATATAAAATATAAAATATAAAATATAAAATATAAAATATAAAATATAAAATATAAAATATAAAATATAAAATATAAAATATAAAATATAAAATATAAAATATAAAATATAAAATATAAAATATAAAATATAAAATATAAAATATAAAATATAAAATATAAAATATAAAATATAAAATATAAAATATAAAATATAAAATATAAAATATAAAATATAAAATATAAAATATAAAATATAAAATATAAAATATAAAATATAAAATATAAAATATAAAATATAAAATATAAAATATTTTATAACCTACAAAGGGTTTTCAAAATTTTGCAGCTCTAAAAAGTCGTTTTTGGTAATCCAAAGTTTTACAATGAAATTGGTCTTAAAAAAATTTGATTAACAAAACAAAAATGCAATATTTATTCCCAGATTACAAAACTAACAATAAAAAACAAAACTTATAAAAAGAAACTAATAAAATTTCTTTTTAGGAGCAAGTAAGCACGACACCATCACCGCAGACTATTTCTGGCCCACCTCCATCACATTCGGTGGTGGCGGGGCCTCCGGCAACAGCAGCGGCTGCTACAGCTGCCATAATCCCAATACTACCACTTGGAGTCGCCGGCCTTCGCGATGATTCCACTGAAAGTGATCAATCTTTGACATGCTCCCAGGCCCAGCCAGATGCATTCAATCGTGCTATGTAAGTCAAATCTTTAAGTTCCTAAAAGTTAATAGTACCTATAGTAGTTGTATAGTTGTCAACAGCTAAATTTCATGAGAGGTATGAGCAAAAGGGGTATAGGTTTGAAATCCTTATACCGTCACACCTACTTATCGATCAGAAATAATGGTTCATTCCATTTCGCTGGAGTAATAGCTTTTTGCTATTCTCTCTCCAATTGGAAAGCTTATGCTATGGTTGTCTATTAAAAATATGTAGCAGAGTAAAAAGTTGTAAAAGCTCAATAGACAAAAATAAACAATTTTCTGCGCCGAATCGGTATCGGTATTTGTCGCCACGAGAAATGAATTTAGAAACTTTTGAATATTTTTGATATTTTTTTTGTTGTGGAAGAGTAAATTGAAAACTTTCCGAAAAGCTCTTCTTTTAAGAGAAACTATTTAATTTTTTTTTGTTGGAAATTAATTTTTAAAGTTATTTTCTTAAAGTGTTTTTCGAATGTAATTTAAGATTTTAAATAAGGTGAAAACAACAGGATGTATCGCAGCTTTTAATTTAAAACAATTTTTTTTGCTCATTTCTGAAAATTATAGCATTACTGTATACTAGAGATCAAACTTGTTAAAACGTGTGGGAATATTGAAATTTACAAACAAGTTTCCCATACCAACACCAGAACAAAATATTTCTTTGTGGTTTTTGGTTTCGGTCCCCCCATCCTCAACTGCATCTGGACCTCAACCATGGAATCTGATGAGATAATAAACACCCTTTTCTTAATTCACTTATTCTAAGCACGTTCCTTTGTGCCCATAATGTACAGTACAGTAGTTATTAAAAGTACTATACATTATATATATAAATTGGGAACACTTTTATATAAATGTTTTTCGATTGTCAAAAAAAAAACCAATGAAAAGAGAAGATATTTTTTATAAAGCTTAACTTTGGTTTATTTCATTACACAGGGTGATTCATGAGCGGTGCGCCAAAATGCTAAGGCGTGTAGGTTGGGTTGAAACAAGAAAAAAATCGTATGGAAGGGGTGTTTATTCCCTTTCAAAAAAATTGACTTAAAATGGTAAAAAAAAAACTATATAAATTCAACGGCTTCACCCACAGTACTACTGTGCGATGCCTTTTTTAAAAGCCAAAAACTTTTTCTTTCATACTTTGTTGTCAAAATTTTGATTAAAAAATAAAAAAAAAATCAGAAATGTAAATAAGTACTAATTTTAATTTAAACACTCAATTAAGTTAAAAATTTAGAATGCAAACATTTAAAATGCAAAAATTTTATGTTGTTTTCAAGAAATTAAAAAAAAAACCAAAACCACTAAGAAAACCCTTTAATTTTATTTTAACGAGGTTGGAATTTTAAGTTAATTAATTTATGAAGCATTAAATTTGGTTTTATTACTTTTTTTTTAATTGGAGTTTTAAGAGAACGCAATAAAATGAAACAGTAGTGGATTAACCCTGGATTTATATTTTTTTCATTTGTGGGTTCTATCTGTTAGGGCCTTAAGATAATAAAACGGCAACTTTTCTTAAATGAAAAATAAACGTGTACAATCAAAAGGTAAAGAAAGGCACAAAATAAGGAAAATAATTCTTAAGGTTAGTAGGAAAAATAAATTATCGTTAAGCCTTTGAAAATGATTTGAAAATAAAAAATTCCAAAAAAAAATCATCTAAATTGCAGTTTTTTTTTTTTTTAATATTTAATATTATAAAATAATAAATAATTAATCAATCTAGAGAAAGCAGAATATAATTTTTCAAAATTAACATTAGGTATAGGTAGTTTTTTTTTTTTTATTTTTTGTGTTTTGATTGAGTTTTTTTCATATTCCTATTCTAAAATTCCTTTCCATGAAAGTTGTAGAAAATGTAAATTGCAAGAAATCAACAAATTTTTAGTTGTATTTTTAATCCGAAATTGAAAGCAAGCAAACAATCAACTAATGTGCCTAAAATTTTAATTGGCATGAATGCAAATGGATCAATAACTCAAAAGTACAATTTAGGCTCCTTATAAAGGGAGTGATGTGGCTATTTTTGAAGCTTAGATTTGTCTGATTCTTATCGTTACTAAAAAGAGTCCCGACAAAATTTAGCGCTGATTGCATTGCCTGCATTAAAAGCGGTGCCTAGATAGACAAAATCCTTAAATGTTTTGATATATGTACATAAGTATATAAATGTTAAATCCATAAAGGATATTTTAGTATTAAATTAAAAATGACGGCGAACATGAAAGAGAAAACTAATTCGGAGTGTTCTGTTTTTCATTTTCATTTCATTTTGGACTCCGATATAACGCACACCGAAATTACAATTTTATTAGATTTATTCGTTTTTAAAATATTTCTCTGATTTTTATATAAGGTTTTTAAATATTTAACATTATGAATTAAGTAAACACTACATTATTGATAGATACATATATCAGTATTATGATAGACTGTAAGATCTCAAACTAAAATTAGAAGTGTTGATCAATATTTGCCAATAAGTATTTATAAAAATAAATTTACTTAAGGACAACAATTTGTTGTCGCTTTTGAATTTCTCATAATGTTTCAAAAGTAATTTTTAAGACGGTTTTTAAAACTTGGCTTAAATTTTTCGTGTCATCAATATTTGCTCCAGAATGTGTGATCAAGATCAAAAATCAAACAAAGATCAAACAAAAAAATCATAGGCCAGAGAAAATTGTCAAATTTAAGTTCAATAAAAATGTTACCAGTCAAAAAAAAAAAAAAATTGGACATTAACAGTTCTTCAATTTTTTTTTGGGAAATTGTAGGCTTTTGGTATTTTATGTATCTGAAAGAGAAGCTTTAAAAAAAGTATTTTAATAATATTCCACATCATATCCAATTTTTTAAAATAATTTGTTGTTTAATATTTAATTTTGAGAATTCGATATAAAAAGCTCAGATTCGAAGTCAAAACTCATCCTTTAAATAAAGGTATTGAAGCAAATAGTTTTTGAAGAATTGATTTTCAAATTTTTTTGTTTAAACATTTTTTTTTTTAATTGCATATTCTTATACTTTAGAAATTATATCAGTATAAAAAGAAGAAGAATTTAATTGATATGACCATTTCAGCTTCAGTAGAGTGAAGTTAGTTCACCATTTTCTTAATTTTTTAATAAAGCCGTTTTAGATATTTACATCCTAATAATATCAAATGTTGCAGTATTTGACATCAAATTAATAAAGCAATTAATTATCGATACCTATGTACTTAATAACGTAAAACCTTAAAATTTAAATAAAAATAATATTTTTTTTCAAAAATTTTGAGTTCGAAAATTATTTATTATTACTAGATTTAAAAAGCAAATTGAAGCACGGTACTACGGCTTCAAAAAAAAAACTAAAACATGACTTTGTTTTTTGATAATATTTCTTTGTTTGTCATTTTATTTTTGGTAATTTTCCCTCCCAACTAAACGGTACTAAAGTCCACTTTCCTTTTCACGGCTTATCGATGATGTTTTAATCAAATATTTTAAGACCCTTAAAAATTGCATTTATTAAACTTTAGTAGCGATCAAAAATAAAAAATATAATAAAATATCCTTACAAGCATACCCAACCCAATATATATCACCCTAATTCAAATTTACTAAACAAAAATATTCAGCTAGCAGTGACATCTACAATTTAAAGTGAAGAAACTTTAAGTTTTTTAAATTCATTGCTCAGTGAAAATTCTATCTTCGAAAGTTTCCCATCCACCAAGAGAGCTTTTCTCACAGATGCTGTCTGTGGTGTCTGTCACAAATTCACCATCATTACAAATCCTTCGAAGAAAGTTATGCAGTGCTTCAAGTGTGTTGTATTCCTCCTTCTGATAAGTTTGCACTTGAAAAATTGTTTACATTTCTAAAAAAAAGTTTGACCAACAACGACGACGACGACGACAACTAAGAACATTTTTGTAAAGACCAATCTTGTCATCATAATATTTTGCACTTATTCGCATCTATGCATCAACTATAATAATTGCATCTCGCATCATCAAAAGTGTCTCGGTTTTTATCGGAGGTGGGTGTTTCAATGTTTACATTGATTTTGTAAATCCATTGAGGTGTGAAAATAATAATGTTTGATTTTATTTATAGGATCAAATCTTAAGTGCACACTTTCAAAAATTGCAGTGACCGGGGTGCGTTTTCAGCATCACTTCGTGCATAACACTTGTGTTTGTTGTAAGTTTGTTTTTCGTTTTTTTTTGCTGTTGTTGTTGTGGTTTTTTGTAATATCTGCTTATGATTTCGTTAGCTAGAAAATTGTCAAGTTTATAGTGAAAGATTTATTACAATACTGAATTACCATGAACCGTTGCCAAACCAAATTTTCATAACATATCCTTTTCTTATGCCGCGTTAAGGGTGAGTGATTCCATTGATAAATAATGTGATGTGTGCCAAATATGTCTAATAAATCTCATATAAAGGAGGTCATTCAGATACATCTAGTGGTTTGTATCATTTAAATATCATTATTTGATTATATAACTGGTGGAGTGTATTTTTTTTTTTACACAACAACAATGCTCTTGGTAAACTTTTAAGTGCCATCCAATGTAATGCTATACGATTGTAAGGAAACCTACAGTACATGCACACTGCACAGGCATCTTAAAGAGGTTTCAAATAAAAAAAAAATTATTTTAAGTTGATAGCACTCATAGTTTGATGAAACATCTAAGAAGTTTTTTTTTTTTTTTAGAATGGCGTGAGTTTGTTTGAAAAACTATACTGTTTTGTT